>CP094631.1:35221620-35453239 GCA_023657505.1 Camelina hispida
TATTGTCTATAACTAAACCAGAACTAAACCTATTTTTCCGACATATTTCATCACTAGCTATCTTAGTGTAATAAGACTCAACATTTTAACGTAGGAAAAAATCCAAAATTAAACCTTTGATTTCTCTCTTTTTAATATTAGTTAAGATGAAGGGTGCTTGCAGTGAAATCTAACTTTAGATAAATCTCGTAAAATTGATACTATAAGTGAAATCTAGCTTTAGATAAATCTCGTAAAATTGATACTATATATGCGAGTGTATGTGTAATGTTATTACGGTAGAATTTAGCCTGCAAATGTGTTCATTATATCTATAAAATTGAGGTTTTCATTTATCCTAAAATTGAAACATTTTATATTTACGTAATTTATATATGTACAATAGTGATTAATTTTTGTAAATATCAATTGCAAATATTAACAATTTCTTCGACATCTGAATTTTTTTCAGTTCAATCTATTTATGAAAATTTTGGCTACAAGCAAAAATACCATACAAATATGTCAATATTCCTTTTTTAAAATACTTGAAATTTTCTTTTGGACAAAAAAATACTCGAAAATATACATACTTTTATCTTAATTACCGACTTATGTTTAAATTAATGATAACATATATTCATATCATTAGATATACATGTAACTACTCATAAAATAAGATATTGACAAATATATATTTTAGATTTTATCGATTTTTCTTCATTTTCACAATTTTGATCGATGTTATCCATATCCCGTTAAAACATTATTTGAAAAGATTATTTATCAATAAAAAATATGTGAGAAGATTAGATTAGGAGGAAAAAAAAACAAGACATGTTTGTTTTGAGTGCTCAAACAACCACTAATTTCCTAAGCTTGATAAATCAGAACTAAAGATATTCAAATTCATTGTAAATTAATTGGAAACAAGAAATTAAAGAGGAAGATAAAATAAAAGTAGTTTTCACTCATTAACATGTCAGCTTTGAATAGAGAAGACTTTGTATTGACTAGAGAGTTTCCTGACAGCTTTGACGCTACACAAATAGAAGAACAGATCAGAGGTAGAGTGAGAACACAATGAACTCTTATTAGTCTATATAGTTTATTGCATAGAATACAGAGTCTGTTTAGAGGGTCATGGAGTCATGGGACTCCCAATATATAGTTTTCATCTATAATTTTTCTTAAAGAAATTGTTATTTTGGATTTTGGAAAAATAGAAAACGAATTCATTTTTTCAATTTTGTTGATTTATTATTCCCCTTTAAATTACTGTTTGAATTTTTTTTGATAATTACATGAACTTTTCATATACTTGTAATACCAATTTCTCTTTACAAAACCAGACTAATTGAATCGAGGCAGGTTCAAAAGTCATGCTCAAAAACACGCTCAAAATCAAATTGTATCCGTGCAATAAACAAATTATATTTCCTTGCTCTCCAAATTATATTTTACAAGAGAATTTCAGAAAAATTATTATCTTATTATCTTATCGAATTTTGCTATTTTTTACACTGGCCCAACTTGGGACCAGCAAAATATATTAATTTATAGTGTTTATTAATTTATAGAGTATTAATTTATAGAGGTTTTACTGTAGTTTATTGTATAGAATACAGAGTCTGTTTAGAGGGTCAGGGAGTCATGGGACTCCCAATATATAGTTTTCATCTATAATTTTTCTTAAAGAAATTGTTATTTTGGATTTTGGAAAAATAGAAAACGAATTCATTTTTTCAATTTTGTTGATTTATTATTCCCCTTTAAATTACTGTTTGATTTTTTTTTTTTGATAATTACATGAACTTTTCATATACTTGTAATACCAATTTCTCTTTACAAAACCAGACTAATTGAATCGAGGCAGGTTCAAAAGTCATGCTCAAAAACACGCTCAAAATCAAATTGTATCCGTGCAATAAACAAATTATATTTCCTTGCTCTCCAAGTCATACAAACCTACATAAATCCACTTTAAAAAGACCACAAAATCTCCTAATTTAACTGGCTATAAAGTTTCCTTTTATTTTTTTAATTTAATTCAACACGACATTCAACACGACTTTCCAAAACCTAAAGGAATAAACTGAGATTAGTCCCTCTCTATATAATAAAACACATCTTACATTACTTTCATTTTTTTCTTTTTTTTTTGGGTCAAACACATTACTTTCATAGTTAGTGTTTTGTGTTGAACCACCAACGATGGCAGAAGCAACTAGCGGTGAAGTAGAAGGAAGGATGTGGTGCGGTCACTGCTGGATTAAAACTCCTATCCGTTGTGAAGGCATCGACGGTTCTATCAAGTATATATGTTCTTTCACATCTTTTTTTTTCCATCTTTCTAAATTTGATAGTTTTGTAATTTTGATATGTTGAAAATTATTTTGGCAGGTCGTGTTATTGGTGTGGAAAAGTGCTAGCAGATGAGACTGGAACCGCTGAGGAATATAATCAACTATTTCTTCGACTTCAAGCTTTACAAGACTATGTTCTTGTTTGTTTTTACAAGAGGAGGAACCGGCGTATCATGAGACAACAAAACTGATAATGTTTCCTTTTTATTTTGCTATTAGGAGTTCAAACATATAAATCAGTTTATTTTTGTGGCTGGATGAACTTCTAACTTAGAAGTTCTAAGGATGTATCTTTCCTATCATTGTGAATATACATTGTCTATAAATTTCCTTTATTACATGACTTTTTTAAAAAAAAATTAAGTAAGAAAAAAGCTATTGAAATATGGTAAGAAAAAAAACTCACGTACTTCTTAAAACAGGCAAGAAAAAAGAAAATAAAGAATTATTCACGTCCCAAGAAGAATATATGTTTTTTCGTTTGTTGGATAAAAAGAAAGATGATACGAATATTTTTGGGTTTGGATTTTGACCCGAGAATGTTTGGATTACTTAATCCAACAACAATTGAAAAATACTTTCGTCTTAAAACTTTCGGTTTTGGAAGATGCTCTTCAAAAATTAAATTCCTTCGTTTATTTTTCATATCGGTAAATCCATTTTAATTAGTTCTTGAATTCTTCCGTACAGTGTACCCAAAAATATCAGACTAAACTAATATGTCGACGGGAACATTAACTGACAGGCCTAGGCTTAGGCTTAGGCTTAGTACTTACTGGCGTTTTCCACACGCTCTCTTCAATCCACAACAAACGCATGAAACGCATATGGGCTTTCATGTTCAAGTCCATTTACACGAAACACTAAAAGTAACTTGGAATCTATATACAATCATAGGGTCCAATAATTTATCTCCTTCTAGAACCTTCTTCCGAAGGTTAGAGGAGGAAGACGGGAACATTAACTGACAGACCTAGACTTAGGCTTAGCAGTCACTCGCGTTTCCCCCACGTGCTCCCATCAACCCACAACAAACGCATGAAACGCATATGGGCTTTCATGTCCAAGCCCATTTAAACGAAACACTAAAAGTAACTTGGAATCTATATACAATCATGAGGCCCAATACAATACGTTATTAAACAAAGCCCAAGATAAAATATATTTTTTAGATTGTTGTATAACTATAATATAAACAAGTTTATATATAAAACGATTTAACTGAAAATAAAGATAAGAGGGATGATTAAAAATTACTTTATTTAAACTTGATTTCAATACAAGAGTAAATGTGCAAACTTTGAAAACAAACTTATGAAAACTAGAGAATGTTTTTCGCGATCATTCACAAATTCCCTATACATCTTACTCACTAGTTTTCATAAGTTTGTTTTCAAAGTTTGTATCTCTACTCTTGTATTAAAATCAAGTTTATATATATATATATTGACAAAAATTGAGAGATTAGATTAACAAATACGTATCTATTTGGACATATTTGTTTATTTTTCTCAAAGCATTTCCATAATTTAGGTGATTAATACTTTTCGCTATATCGACAAATGGTTTCAAGTTATTAGGATATATGTAAAACATTTTTTCATTTCATCCATGGTATCAACCCATTCAGAATTATAATCTAGCAATACTATCAAATGACATGCTGATTTCAAATTTAGATATATTTTAAATGTATTTAGAAAATTTCCTTGTTTATTTGCTATTCATAAAACAATTTCTATGAAATATATATTAAAATATAAATTAATAAATTAATATAACAAATATGTACACATTTGAATGTTTGTGCTGTTATTAAAATATTTTCATAATTTATGAGGATTTGTTGTCCATTTCAAATTGTATCAGCCGTAAGACACATGCTTTACATCAATCACTATGTTTTGACCAGTTTATTTATTTTATTTACTGTTTTCTAATGATGCAAATATAATATGATGACTAAATTTTTATTAATGTGCATCACATGAAATTTGTTCTATTGTAAATTCCATGATTGTTTTTTTTTCCTTTCTAAAACTACCATCATCATTTAAATCACCATATTCAGAAATTTAATCTAGTAAAAAAATTAGCATATAGCATGTTGCATAGCATAAGATTAACTTTTCTTTGCAATTTTTTGTGTTTTGTTGTTTAGTGATTTTCCTTTTTGTTTTTTATTAATCTGAAACTAAACTCAATTTTTAACTCTAACATTAATGTTTATAACTGATTTTTTTTTTTAAATTCATTTGTTTGACAGATTAGTATTCATTTAAATTTAGATTACAATTTTTTTTTTTAATTAAAAAAATGCTGACGACCTGATGTACTGTGAGGCTATGTGAATAGTCGTTTAATTTTACATTATTTTTTAACAAGTATACATTTATTTATTTATATATATCTTGTTTTTTTCCTTTTATTATTTTGATATAAAAATTTATTAAATTTCAAATATTAATGACATGATTAAATATTAATCAAGATTAGTTGTTTAAATTATGCGTGAACGGCGTCAGAAACTTATCACTTCGACTTTTATTCAAAAATTTAGCGAGGTGCTTATTTTGGTCGTTAATTATTCTCACATGACCAGCTTAGAAGTGTAATTATAAATGTAATACTGATTTCGAATTAGTTAATTAGTCAATCATTTGCTAATAACCTCAACTTTTAAAACCTTTATTAATTTAGCCATTTTCCAGATTGGTACGCGAGTTCCGAACTCTAAACCCGGTTATTAAAAAAAAGGGCCGGTTTATTTTGATGAATTGAATTGAACCACAAAATTAAACAATAACCAACAACCCTTTCTTCTCATTCGGAACACTTTTCTTCTTCAGTTCTTCTTCTCCCGACGATTTCGTCTTCAAACTCCAAGCTTGCAATAAGAACAAAATCTATTCCACTTCTCTTAATTCTAGCAGAGAAAAGAGAGATTTGAGGATTTAAGAATCATGGTGGCAGCGAAAGGAATCGATCGGAAAAGCGAAGGAGCTTTAGATGATGAGAATCTGGTCTTCGAAACGACCAAAGGGATCAAAGCAATCAAGAGTTTCGATGACATGGGGATGGACGATAAAGTGCTCCGAGGGGTTTACGACTACGGTTACAAGAAACCATCTGAGATTCAGCAGAGAGCTTTTGTGCCTATTCTCAAAGGAAGAGATGTTATAGCTCAGGCTCAGTCTGGTACTGGCAAAACCTCCATGATTGCTATCTCCGTCTGTCAAATCGTCAACACTTCTTCTAGAAAGTACGATTCTCTTCTCTTCTTTTCCTCCTGAGATTGTTAACAAATTGAAACCCTTTTTTCATATTTCCCAATTTAGGTCACTCTATATTAGCATGGTTATAATTGGTCTTGCTCTGTTATTAGCATTAGTAACACTTGCTTATGGCTGCAATATTTGTTATGTGATTATTGATCTTGCTCTGTAATTAAGATGTGGAACACTTAAGACTGCGTTATCTGTTTTGCATTTGGTATTTACATGGTTGATGATGACTCTACTTTGTGATTTAGATGAGAAACACTTACTTAAAGGCTGCAATTTCTGATTTGTTACTACACATAGTTAATGGTACTGATTTGTGATTGTTGAGGAACACTTACTTTTATATTTACTAATAAACTTGGTGTGTTTTTTTGTTTTGGTTTCAAGGGTTCAGGCATTGGTGTTGTCTCCATCAAGAGAGCTAGCTTCACAAACAGAGAAGACTATACAGGCTATTGGGACGCATACTAATATTCAGGCGCATGCCTGCATCGGTGGTAAGAGCATCGGAGAAGACATCAAGAAGCTGGAGCGTGGTGTCCATGCTGTGTCTGGGACACCTGGTCGAGTCTATGATATGATAAAGAGAGGAAGTTTACAGACTAAAGCTGTTAAATTTTTGGTTCTTGATGAATCAGATGAAATGTTGAGTAAAGGTTTGAAAGACCAGATTTACGACGTTTACAGATCTCTTCCACATGATATTCAGGTTTCATAATCTCAATTGTGTGAAATATTAGTAATTGATTAACTCCTGTTTCTGTTGATAACTTGAATCTAATCAAGTTGGTTTCTACAATAGGTTTGCTTGATTTCTGCTACTCTTCCTCAAGAGATTTTGGAGATGCAAGAAAAGTTTATGACAGATCCTGTTAGGATACTTGTGAAACCTGATGAATTGACTCTGGAAGTGAGTTTTTATGTCTTCTGACATTTTCATGCTTTTAAGTTTTAGCTTCATCATGAAAAAAATAAATTTACAACTTTTAAGTTTTCAGGGAATCAAACAATACTATGTTGATGTTGATAAAGAAGAGTGGAAGTTCGATACTCTTTGCGATCTTTATGGAAGGCTTGTTATTAATCAAGCTATTATCTTCTGCAACACAAGACAAAAGGTATAAAAAAATACAGTTTCTCGTGTTCTTAAGCTTCGTTGGTCCCTATACTTTTGTCCATAATCTTAAAGCTTTGATCTGTTTTTATATGTATAAAAAAAAAGGTGGATTGGCTTACTGAGAAGATGAGGAGTAGCAATTTCGTAGTATCATCAATGCATGGAGACAAACGTCAAAAGGAGAGAGATGAAATCATGAACCAGTTTCGGTCATTTAAAAGCCGTGTTTTAATCGCCTCAGATGTTTGGGCAAGAGGGATCGACGTTCAAACAGTATGATATCTCTCTCTCTCTCTCTCTCTCTCTCTCTCTCTCTCTCTCTCTCTCTCTCTTTCTCTTGTCTTTTTAACTATCAATGTCAACCTTGAAGTTGACATTAGTAATCTTTATTCTACTAGGTTTCTCATGTCATCAATTATGATATACCAAACAACCCGGAGCTTTACATTCATCGTATTGGAAGAGCTGGTCGTTTTGGTCGTGAAGGTGTGGCCATTAACTTTGTGAAATCTTCGGACAAGAAGGATCTTAAGGATATTGAGAAGCATTACGGTACTAAAATCCGCGAGATGCCAGCTGATCTTGTCTAAAAGATTTCGTTTCCTTGAAGCTGAGGTTCAAGAATCAGTTTTAAAGAGAAGTTTTTTTCTTCAACTTTTTTGTTCTGAACTTCATTGTTTTAGATATAGCCATATAGGCATAGAAGAAGCTGTTTCAAAACAATGTGCATCTAAAATTGTATACTTCACTTGGTTCTTGTAGGCTTTGTAGCAACCAAATTAATTAATATTTTTGTAGCTCTCAAGGCTTCTCTCAAAGACTTTGTTCTTATTTAAACTAGGATGTCGGTTAATTTTACATTTCGAGTAAAAAACGGAACAAAACATTTATCGGATCAAAACACTGCAACTTTATATAAACAAAGAGTAACAAAAACAAAAAAATGTGAAATTAAAAGGTGTAAAAATTAATAGATGTGATCTTTGAAACATTGAGGTACACCAAAGAGGTGTAAATATAGAGGTATGAAATAAAAAAGGTGTAAAAATAAATAGATGTGATTTTTGAAACATGGAGGTACAACAAAGAGATGAAAAACTTAAGAAGTGTGATTTTTGAAAGATGGGGACACGACGAAAAGACACGATTAGTAATATGCAACTGTTGGGATTATTAATAATTTTAAACCGTTAGATGGAAAAGTGAAACTAATCTCATCCATTGGATTAAAGTTGACACAAAAAGTGGGGGTTGCTATTATATATTTAAAAAATTAAAAAAAACACTTCAATAAAACAATTATTTAGTTTTACTTATTAACTTGTAAGTTTTGAAAATACTCAGTAAACAATTTTTCGAAACTTGTTTATGTTGTCCAGAAAAGTTTCTATATAATAAACAAAGAGGTGTAAGACATAGAAGTGTGAAATAAAAAAGTGTAAAAATTAATAGATGTGATCTTTGAAACATGAAGGTACAACAAAGATGTAAACATAGAGGTGTGAAATAAAAAAAGAGAAAAATGTCATTAAAATCCCCAACTTTACATTTTCGTTGATTTAAATCACGAATTCTGCAATTGGAGGTTTAAAACACCAATCTTTTGTTGACTTCTATTTAAATCATGAAGTCTTGTTGACTTCGCCATTTGAAGCACCGCGTTAACTGGCCAAACGGACAGATTAAACGGGGTTAAGTTTCTGTTAGAGAGAGCCGTTAGTTGCTAAATGTCGTCGTTTTTGTCATAGAAAATAAGAGCTAATATCCCCCAAATCGACCCCGATTATCCCCAAACCCAAAATCCCCAAATCCCTAACCCTAATTTTCAATTCCTCTTTCTTCTTCGATTGGATCTTCTCCTTCGAATTCAACTGATGCCTCCGAGAACGAAGCTGTCAACGCGTCGTCCCAAACGGAAGAGGCCCGAACAAGCTGGAGTATCGGCTGCTCCTGATTCGACTGCTCCCAATTCGTCTGCTCCCGATGCGACTGCTCTCGGTCCAGGTTCTGCAATTATTCCTTCTATTGGTTATGTTGCTCCCTTAGAAGAGCGTGATTCGTGTCCCTTTGAAGACTTTGGTGTTGTAAGTGGAGATGATTGTGAGGTTGTTGGCGACGAAGATTGTGATGATGTTGGGTACGAGGCTGCTGGAGAGGAAGATGGTAACCATGATAATAGAAACCAAGTCTTTGAAAAACAAGATCGAAACCGTGTTGGTGTAGAAGAACAGTTTTGCGAGGACTTTGAAGCAGAGTTTGGAGAGGGTGCGAGAGAAGAGGATGATGAGACTGATAACGATAGTGGAGATGATATCTTCGATGACGAGAAGATTCCTGACCCTTTGTCAGAAAGTGAAGACGAAGATAATGGCCTAGGAGACGATAATGAAGACCATGTAGAAGGTGAAGATCCTGAAGTGCAGCTCGAGTTGGGGAAAACGTTTAGTTCACCAGAGGACTTCAAGTTAGTTGTGCTCAGGTATTCTCTGAAGACTAGATACGACATTAAGTTGTATAGATCGCAGGCTTTGAAAATTGGTGCAAAATGTGCTAACACTGATCCTAAGGTTAAGTGTTTTTGGAGATGCTTACAACAAGAAGAAACACAAGATGCAAATAAAGGTATACGAGAGTAAGCATGTATGTGTGAGATCAGGTTACAGTCACATGTTAAAGCGAGGAACGATAGCTTGGTTGTTTGCGGATAGGTTGAGACAGAATCCAAAGATAAGACCGAGAGAGATGCAAGCAGAGATTAAGAGAGAATACAATCTAGAAGTTACTGAAGAACAATGTTCAAAGGCAAAGACAAGAGTGAGGCGAGAAGCAAAGGCTGGTCATCAAGAGCATTTCTCACGGTTATGGGACTATCAGGCAGAGATTTTGCGATCAAATCCAGGATCAATTTTTGAGATTGAGACTATTCCTGGTCCAACAGTTGGGAGCTTACAAAGTATCTATCGGTTGTTTATGTGTTTTCAATTACAAAGGTCTTCTTGGAAGCGGATCGGACATGTAGACCCATCATCGGAGTAGATGGTGCATTTCTGAAATGGGACATCAAGGGACATCTCTTGGCTGCTGTTGGAAGAGATGGAGACAATAGGATAGTTCCACTTGCTTGGGCTGTGGTTGAGATAGAGAATGATGACAAGAGGATATTAGGAGGCAATGTATGGTTCGAAATGAGAAGAGGTATATCATTGCTGGAAGGTTGCAGACACGATTCACAAAGCGAGCTCATTTGGAGATAGAGAATATGATAGCAGGGTCTCAGTTTTGCATCAGAAACATGGCTAGGCACAATCAACATGAGGTCCAATTGCATGATGATACTTATTCTGTGGACATGAATGCGCTTACATGTGGATGCATTAAGTGGCAGATGACTGGTATTCCTTGTGTCCATGCTGCTTCTGTGATCATAGCTAGGACACTACAAGAAAACAGGTGATTAGCGACTACACATAGCGACCACATATGTAGTCGCCAAAATTAACGACTACATAGTGACGATTTAGCGACTATTCTGCGACTACATGGATTTAGTCGCTAAATAGTCACTCTTAAACGACTAATTTATGCAGTCGTTACGGTGGTCGTATTTTAACGACTAAGAGGCGACTAAATTGTTGATGGAATTATATAGTCGCTACTTAGTCGCCAATTTAGCGACTACAGTACGACCACGTCAAATAGTCGTAATTTTTGGCGACTACGTTGCGACTCATTCGGCGAGTCATAAGGTAGTCGTAAAGTAGTCGTAAAATTTAGCGACTGTTCGGCGACTCTTACGGCGAGTCATTACATAGTCATCTTGTAGTCGCCTAGTAGTCGCAAAAAACAGTTACAAAAAACGTGTTTTCCATGCGGGGGTTGGTGTACCAACTTTTATTATGTAGTCGCCTATTAGTCACCTATTAGTCACCTAGGAAAGTCTATAAAAAGAAGTTGCACTCATTTGTTCTCTTCACTCCTAACTCACTTTCCTCCTCTAAAAAAAAAATTCTAAATCTAAAAAAAAAATTCTAAATCAAAAAAAAAAAGTTTGCTTTATATAATTTTTTATATTTTCTCCCAAAAAAAAAAAATATATATATATATATATAATTATAATGGCGGGATATTACAATTATGGTGGTAATGGCGGTAATTATCGGGAGTGGATGTACAAGAGGTTCGATGAAGTGACGGGGAATTTTTCATCTGAATTCGAAGTGGGGGTGGACCAATTCTTAACGTTTGCAAGTAGCCAAGAAACAGTTCAGAATAATGGGGGTAAGTTTCTCTGTCCATGTAGTGTTTGCAAAAACAATAGATGTCTCTCGGGTAGAAGAGTTATGAGTCATCTGTTTAGTAATGGATTTATGCCAGATTATTATGTTTGGTATAACCACGGCGAAGAAATTAATTTGGATATAGGAAGTAGTTACACTGATAGGACGTATGATGGGAGTCATGAAGAAATGGGTAATGTAGTAGAAGATCCATATGTGGATATGGTGAATGATGCATTTCGTTATAATGTGGGTTTAGATGATAATTATCATCAAAATGAGAGTTATGAGAATGTGGAAGAACCGGTACAAAACCATTCTCAGAAATTTTACGACTTGTTAGATAGTGCAAAAACTCCTTTATATGATGGTTGTCGTGAAGGTCACTCGCAATTGTCATTGGCTGCTCGAGTGATGCAAAATAAGGCGGAGTATAATATGAGTGAAAAGTTAGTAGATTCGGTTTGCGGAATTTTGACGGATTACTTACCAGAAGGCAACCAGTCTACCGGTTCACATTACGAGACAGAGAAATTGATGCGTAATTTGGGCCTTCCATATTATACAATTGATGTTTGTATTAACAATTGTATGATTTTCTGGAAAGAAGACGAAAAGGAAGAGACATGTCTATTTTGTGGTTCACCAAGATGGAAGCCTAAGGAGGACCGACGGAGAACAAGAGTACCATATAGTCGTATGTGGTATCTACCTATTGCTGATAGGTTGAAGAGAATGTATCAGAGCCAAAAGACTGCAGCGGCAATGAGATGGCATGCAGAGCACCAATCAAAAGAGGGAGAAATGAATCATCCTTCTGATGCGGCGGAGTGGAGATATTTCCAAGAGCTTAACCCTCGGTTTGCAGAAGAACCCCGTAACGTCTACCTTGGATTATGTACCGATGGGTTCAATCCATTTGGCATGTCTCGTAATCATTCACTGTGGCCTGTGATCTTGACTCCATATAATTTACCCCCTGGTATGTGCATGAATACGGAGTACTTGTTTCTTACAATTCTGAATTCTGGGCCAAATCATCCGCGAGCTAGCCTCGATATCTTCCTACAACCTCTTATTGAGGAGTTAAAAGAGTTGTGGTCTACTGGAGTCGATGCATACGATGTGTCTTTGAATCAAAACTTCAATCTAAAAGCAGTGCTGATGTGGACGATAAGCGACTTTCCGGCGTATAGCATGTTATCGGGATGGACCACCCACGGTAAATTATCTTGCCCAATTTGCATGGAAAGTACAAAGTCGTTTTATCTACCCAAAGGAAGGAAGACATGTTGGTTTGATTGTCACCGAAGATTCCTGCCTCATGGTCATCAATTAAGGAAGAACAAAAAAGATTTCCTGAAGGGAAGAGACGCTTCTAACGACTATCCACCGCAGTCTTTAACTGGTGAGCAAGTTTATTATGAGCGTTTGAAAGATGTAAATCCACCAAAACCAGGGAAGTCGGTGGTAACGGTCATGAAAAGAAGATGCCAGGCTATGGAAAGGAACATAATTGGCACAAAGAAAGCATATTATGGTCGCTACCTTATTGGAAGGACCTCAATCTCCGACATAATATTGATGTGATGCATACCGAGAAGAATTTTGTGGACAACATCTTGTATACTCTTATGAGTGTACAGGGTAAATCTAAAGATAACATCATGTCAAGATTGGACATAGAACAATTTTGTTCTCGACCACACTTACATATTGATAGGAAGGGTAAAGCTCCATTCCCAGCATATACATTGACAAAGGAAGCCAAAACAAGTTTATTGGAATGTATCAAGTATGCGGTGAAATTTCCAGATGGTTATTCGTCAGATTTGGCTAGTTGTGTTGATCTGATCAATGGCAAGTTTTCAGGAATGAAGAGTCATGATTGCCATGTTTTTATGGAGCGACTTCTTCCATTTATCTTCGCAGAACTCCTAGACCGGAACGTTCACCTTGCATTATCAGGTAGTACATATTACCTATTTAATTAAATTAGTAGTATATATTTTTAAATATAATTTCCTAAGACATGATATTTTCAGGGATTGGAGCATTTTTCAGGGACTTATGCTCAAGAACTTTGCAAAAAAGTCGCGTTCAAATTCTTAAACATAACATTGTTTTGATCTTATGCAACTTAGAGAAGATATTTCCACCATCATTTTTTGATGTGATGGAGCACCTGCCTATACATCTCCCATATGAGGCAGAATTGGGAGGCCCTGTCCAATATAGGTGGATGTATCCTTTTGAAAGATTTTTCAAAAAGTTGAAAGGAAAAGCGAAGAACAAAAGATATGCGGCTGGATCAATCGTTGAGTCCTATATCAATGACGAGATTGCTTACTTTTCTGAGCACTACTTTGCCGATCATATACAAACAAAATCAAGGTATAATTAAATGAAATTAAAATTTATACTTAATTTGATTTATTTTTAATTATCTTATTTGATCAGGTTAACAAGATTCTATGAAGGTGAAGTCCCAATATATCATGTCCCTGGAGTCCCTAATATATTTACTCATGTCGGTCGCCCAAGTGGGGAAATGCATGAAGTATGGCTTTCAGAGAGAGACTATCAGTGCGCACATGCATATGTTTTACGGAATTGTGACTATTTTCAACCAATTGAGAGGTATATAATATAGCCTCGCATATATATAGACTCCACAAATATTTCTCATATATATTAAATATATTTAATTTTCTTAGTATGTTCGAGGATTTTCTTTCTACCAAATATCCTGAATTAACCGAAAAAGAACTGTCCACGAAAAGAGCTGAAGAATATCATGTGTGGGTGAAAGATTATGTAAGTTATATAATTTTATCATTGATATATCATTTTATAATTGATATATAATATAATTTATTTAATTAGGCATTTATTTAATTTTATCATTGATATATAATACTTATATGTATACGCAGGTTATATACTGGAACGCCACAAATCCATTTCCTACTTGGGTTCAAGAGATAGTGCATGGACCGTTACACAAGGTCAAAACTTGGCCAATATACTTTACAAGAGGCTATGTGTTTCATACGCAGAATCACGGTGCTGGACGGAAGACATGTAACTATGGTGTATGTGTTAAAGGTGAAAATTACACTGATGCATCTGATGGTGCAGATTTCTATGGGAACTTAACTGATATCATAGAACTTGAGTACGAAGGGATGACCAATTTGAGAATCACACTTTTTAAGTGTAAGTGGTATGATCCTGTCATTGGTAGAGGGACTCGGAAGAGCAATAGTGGCGTTGTTGACGTGAACTCTTCGAGAAAATACAACAAATATGAGCCATTCATTTTAGGTACGTAAGACTTGTCTAGAATTTATATATAAGTTTATTTAATGTAACTATCCATACTAAATTGCGATTTTGTGCAATCAGCATCTCAAGCGGATCAAGTTTGCTATATTCCGTATCCATACACGAAGAAACCAAAGCGAGAGTGGCTAAGTGTTCTGAAAGTAAATCCGAGGGGAAACATTTCAGGAGAATATGAAAGCAATGAACCGACTCTGTTGCAAACAGAAAATGATGATGCTGTATTGATGACTACAGTTGAAGATCTCATAGTCGACAATTTGGTAGCAGATGCTAATCCAATAAACCTTGATTACGATGTTGGAGATGCGGATCCAGAAGATGAATTCCAGTGTAATTTATCGTCTTCTGATGATGAAGAACAAGAAGACGAAGAACAATAATTATTTGGCAAAATTACTATGTATTTGTTTTTTAATTTTTTTCTTTTTACTGTGTAATATTTGTGTATTATTGTGTAATATTATTGTGTAATATTATTGTGTAATATTATTATGTAATATTATTGTGTAATATTATTGTGTAATAAATTTGGTTATATAAATAACTTGTAATTAAAATTTTAAAATTTGGTTAATTAAAATTGTAATTAAATAAATTTGGTTAATTAAAATTGTAATTAAACTAAAATTGTAATTAAAATTTGGGCCTAATTAAACATAAACCCAAACCCATTAACCAAACTAATCCTAACTAAACCCAAACCCAAACCCATTAACCTAATCCCCTAATACGAAAACCCTAATCCCCATTTTCTTCTTCCTCTCGCAGCCTTCTCTTCTTCCCAAATCCGTAACCCTAATCGTTCCCATCATCTCAAACGATGCCTAATCGAGGAGGAAGGAAGAGGAAAGCTGCTGCTCCTAACGTTTCTCAGAGAGTCGGAGCTTCAACAGCAAATAAACGGCCGCACAATCTACCCAATCAGTACAACTTCACGCCGGCGGTCCAATCTCCTCCTCCGCTGCAGACGCCTGAAGTACAACGACAATCATCGGCGGCCCAGATCCGGAACTATCCTCCGCCTCAACAGCTTTTTCAGAACTCCTACACTCACCCACCGCAGCCTACAGTGAACCCGACCCTTCTCAAGAAGTCCATCCGTCGCATCCTCCGTCTCAACAGCTTTTTCACAACTCCTACACTCACCCACCGCAGACTACAGTGAACCCGACTCGTTCTCAAGAAGTCCACTACAATCCGTCGCATCCTCCGCCTGCTCTAGTTGACCCTCCGCCTACTCTAGTTGACCCTCCGCCTTCTCCAGCTGAAGTCTCTCAGACTCGCAGTCATCGTTCGCATCCATCGTCTCAAGGCAACAATTTCCAAGCTGATTATCCTCCGGTGTTGCCGGAACTCCAGGAGGACACATTGCGAGCTCTGAATGCACTGCTTCTAGTGCCAAACAGACATGAGTTCACCACCGTCCTCTCTCCCATTCCCCTACCAAAGACAGAATGGTACGGTTACAAACTCTTTGAATAATGGTTTTGGTTTTGTTTAGGTCTTGCTTAGGTCTCATTGTTTGGTCTCGATTGGTCTTGGTTATGAAGTGTTTGGTCTCTGATGCTATTACAAACTCTTTGAATAGTGGTTTTGGTTTTGTTTAGGTCTTGCTTAGGTCTCATTGTTTGGTCTCGATTGGTCTTGGTTATGAAGTGTTTGGTCTCTGATGCTATTACAAACTCTTTGAATAGTGGTTTTGGTTTTGTTTAGGTCTTGCTTACGTCTCATTGTTTGGTCTCTGATGCGATTACAAACTCTTAGAAGCTATGGTGTACCGTTTCTTAGACTTAGCATTAACTCTTCTTAGTTTAGTTGATATCATCATGATGGTTATTGTTTCTTAGACTTATCGATTTGTTATTTTGAGTGTCTCTGTTGGTTGACTTTGGTTTTATTGTTTCATGTGTCTGGAGGTTTGATCGTGACCCTGGATCTACGCTCACTCGGAAGATTACTAAAATTCTTTTAAACAAATTCGAAGGTCCTTTCTACAGTTGGACATGCGTTCCTCGGGATAAACAGGAAAGATACTTCATTGAGTTTGCGGTTAAGTGTTCTGTCCTCTAGCTTTCATATATAGCTTTAAGCTTCACATACTGCTTTACTCTTCATATATTGTTTTATTTACTTGTGCTACTTTTACTCACATTAGCTATTTTCTTTTGTTTTTGTAGAAAACCCACACTTGGGATCCTTTGATAACTGGGACTGTTCAAGCTCACTTCGAGACCATCTGTCAAAATCGGCTCAAAGACATGGTTAGCACCGTGAGAACTACTAGACGCCAACCTAAATGGATTGGAACTACTCTATGGACAACAATGACAGAATTCTGGGACACTGAAGAAGCACAACAAAGGAGCAAAACATATTCTGATTGCCGTATGTCTGACCGTAATGGCCTCGGTCCTCATGTCCACCTCTCAGGGCCAAAGTCGTATAGACAGATTCAAAACGAACTGGTGAGCCAATTCTGATGTTACACATTCGCCACTTTTATTTTTGACCTAGCTGTTACATTAAAAATTTACTTGTCTGTTTCTTAACATTACAGGAAGAGGAATTGGGAAGAGAAGTACGTATTGGTGAGGTTTTCATCAAGGCACATACAAAGCCTGATGGGACATATGTTGATCGGAAGGCAGAGAAGATAGCAGAAACATATGAGAAGAATGTGCAAGAGAGGTTGTCTCAGCTCCAGGAAGATCCTTCTGCCATCTCAGATGGGGAGTCACGGCCCCGAGAGCTAACAACTGAAGAATATACAGAAATCTTTCTTCAGGTTATGTTTTATTTTAACAATACAAAAATGTTATCTTGGAGTTTAATTTGACATCCTCTAATATCTTATTTTCTCTTACTTTGCAGTCCACTGAGAAGGATTCAAGAGGAAAACCTTTTGGAGTTGGAAGCCTCTATGACTGCATTGTCAATGGCAAGGGGAAGCAAGTAGGAGACACTTTACCCTTTGTGGCTATGCAAGAACAATTGAAGGAAGCTCAACGGAAGATAGAGGAGCAGGCTGCTAATATGTTGAGGCGTGATGCAGAAATGTTGAAGCGTGATGCACAAATTGCTCAACAATCCGAAATTATTGCTGGGCAGAAGGAGAAGATTGACGAGTTGGACTTGGTGGGGAAGTTTCTGCGGCAATGTGATCCACGGTTCAAGGAGTTCTTGACAGCCCATTCAGCTAAAGATACTACCACGACAGAGCCTCTTCAAGAAGAAGATCCAACTTCAACTCCATAGGTTACTCTATGTGTTAATTACCTACTACTAAGTAACTAGTTTTTGATGAACTCAATGGTGACACTATGTGTTGTATGTACTTTGTGTTTTGAAAACTATGATAATTATTATGTGTCTCTTTAGGTTTCCAATTTAGAATCATTTGTTGGTTTTGTTGACAGGGTTAAAAGAAAAAGAGAAATTAAAATATTCTATATCCAGTTTCAGAAAACGTTAGTCGCCAATAAGTCATCAAATTTTAACAATATAGTTAAAAACTAAAGTGACTATATAGTGACTACAACATATATTAGTCACTATATAGTCACCAAAACTTATACGACTATCTACCGACCAAATAAACAACCCATTTGTTCGGTTTTCTTAATCACAGAATAGTCGCAACCTAGTCACTAAAACTAACGACTACACGATGACTACTATGAATATAGTCGTAACTTAGTCGCAATGGAGTCACAAAACTTTACGACTAAATGATGACTACTATGTGACAACATGTATATAGTCGCCTATTAGTCGCAAAATGGCGACTAAATTTACGACTACAACAAATAGCGACTATCGATTAACGACTGTATGAAATAGTCGCTAATTAGTCGTAAATCTTGATTTGGCGACTATTAAGTGACTAATAGTGTAGTCGCAAAATGCGTGTTTTCTTGTAGTGGGAGACAGAAAGTTGAGGATTATGTTGTTGACTGGTACACAACAAGAATGTGGCGTGAAACCTACAAAGACGGTATTCATCCTGTCCAAGGTCAGAGCGAATGGCCTAGAATGAATAGACTAGGAGTCTTGCCACCACCATGGAGAAAAGGTAATCCTGGTAGACCAAATAACCATGCGAGGCGAAAAGGAAGGTATGAATCAGCTTCTTCATCAAGCAGCACAAGAGTAGCAGGCAATGGAAGAGTTATGACCTGTAGCAATTGCAAACAAGAAGGATACAATAGGCTATCTTGTACAAACCTGACTGTTGAAGCTCCAGCAGCAAGACCAAGAGGTCGACCAAGGAAGAATCAGGTTTGATGCTTTTGTTTGTTAACTATTAAGCTGCGTAATATACACGAATAATCAGGTTTTATACTATCTTATTTTTTGAAACATGAACCAAGGAACTTATTGTTTGGCCAAGGACATATATTGGGAGGATCACACACACCTACAGACAGTTCATCACAACCACTTACAGACGGTTCATCACGTCCACCTAGAGCTGCATCATCACAACCATCACAAGGAACATCACTGCCACCTTCACAAGGAGGATCACTGCCAGCATCACAAGGAACACTGCCAACCTCACAAAGGAAGAAGAGACAACCAAAATAGAGGAAACAAGCAACACAAGGGAGGGCATCAACACAGTGGGAACCTCAAGCTCCTCAAGCTCCTCAAGCTCCACAGAGTGACCAAGGACTAGGAGGCTGGAGATCATGGTTCGAATGCTCAAGTTAGGATGTGTGTTTGAAGAATTTGCTTTTTGTTTTGGTGTGTTTGAAGACTTAGCTTTCATGTTTGTTGCAGTCTTTGTTTTCTTTTGTTGTCTAAACAATGAATTCTCTTTTGTTGTCTAAACATGGATTTGTTCTCTTTTGTTGTTTAAGACTTTTCATGTTGTTCTTATCAAGTTGTTTGTTTAAGACCAACATACAAAGATAACAAACCAACTTACTTGTCATCATTACCAAACATACAAACAAACATACTAATATCCGAGAGCGAACGTTGCTTGCTTTGCTTTGACAACCATTAGGTAAGCAATTCCAAACAAGACAACAAACGAGACAACACAAAGACAAACAAAATAAACTTTCAAAAACTTTTTAATCTTGAGGATTTCAAGTTTGCTCCACAATGCTTCTTCCTTCAATTCTTGTAATGCACCGTTTAACTCATTAACCTCGGCTTTGGTTTTCACAATTTCATTTGCCATAAGTCCTAGTTTTGGTAATGAATCTTGAACTTCCTCATACACAGCATCCTCGACCCATTTAAACAAGTGTCCCTGTTGCAAAAACAAACCAACCTTACTTACCATAGCATATATAATCAATACTGAACCCCAGTGACTGCTTACATCTCTTTTGTTTGTCCACGAGCTTGGATCTCTTTTCGTTACACACCGGAAGAACGGTCGACCGGGATTTTCATCAGTTCTCGATGTAAAGATTCTTACACCGGCTCCACAAGCACACTTCGATGGCATCCCACGGTCAAACGAAGCTACCACCGATGTCTCTGAGCTGGAACTCATCTGTTGAACTCGAAGAAGAAGAAGAGAGAAATCGAGAAAATGAGAATCGATTAGGGTTTGTGGATTTCTCAATTTGGGGCTTTTGGGGGTGTTTCCTATGACAAAAACGAAGACATTTGGCAACTAACGGCTCTCTCTAACAGAAACTTAACCCCGTTTAATCTGTCCGTTTGGCCAGTTAACGCGGTGCTTCAAATGGCGAAGTCAACAAGACTTCATGATTTAAATAGAAGTCAACAAAAGATTGGTGTTTTAAACCTCCAATTGCAGATTTCGTGATTTAAATCAACGAAAATGTAAAGTTGGGGATTTTAATGACATTTTTCCCAATAAAAAAAGGTGTAAAAATAAATAGATGTGATTTTTGAAACATTGAGGTACAACAAAGAGATGCAAAAATTAAGAGGTGTGATTTTTGAAATATGGAGGTACGATGAAAAGACGCGATTAATAATTTGCAAATTGCAACTGTTGGGATCATTAATAATTTTAAACCATTAGAGGGAAAAGTGAAACTAATCTCATCCGTTGGATTAAAGTTTACACAAAAAAGTAGGTTTGCTATTATATATTTAAAAAACACTTCAATAAAACAATTTTTTAGTTTTATTTATTAACTTGTAAGTTTTGAAAATACTCAGAAAGCAATTTTTCGAAACTTGTTTATGTTGTCCAGAAAAGTTTGTATATAATAAACACAGAGTTGTAAGACATAGAGGTGTAAAATAAAAATGTGTAAATATTAATAGATGTGATATTGAAACATGGAGGTACAACAAAGAGGTGTAAACATAGAGGTGTGAAATAAAAAATGTGAAAAATAAATAGATGTGAGTTTTGAAACATGGAGGTACAACAAAGAGATGCAAAAATTAAGAGGTGTGATTTTTGAAAGATAGGGGTACGACGAAAAGACACGATTAATAATTTGCAACTGTTGGGATCATTAATAATTTTAAACCGTTAGATGGAAAATTGGAATTAATCTCATCCGTTGGATTAAAGTTGACACAAAAAAGTGGGCTTGCTATTATATTTTTTTTAAATACTTTAATAAAACAATTCTTTAGTTTTATTTATTAACTTGTAAGTTTTGAAAATACTCAGAAAACAATTTTTTGAAACATGTTTATGTTGTCCAGAAAAGTTTATATATAATAAACAAAGAGGTGTAAGATATAGATGTGTGCAATAAAAAGGTGTAAAAATTAATGGATGTGATCTTTGAAACATGGAGGTACAACCAAGAGATGTAAACATAGAGGTATGAAATAAAAAAGTGTAAAAATAAATAGATGTGATTTTTGAAAGATGGAGGCACGACGAAAAGACACGATTAATAATTTGTAACTGTTGTGATCATTAATAATTTTATACCGCTAAATGGAAAAGTGTGTGCGGTTTTTGCTAGATTGAAGTTTATATCCGTATATCCACCATATATTAGGAATTGATTTTCCACTTATGTCTATGAATCGATACCATCATGTTCTTCAATTAACGACAGCGAAAATGAAGTCGATGTGGTGAAACATGTGATAATAATATCTCACCTTTTGATGTTTTCTTCTTTGGGTTAAACATTAAATTTTAGAAATTACTTGCATTTTCTTTTTTTTTGGCAGATTCTAGATCACTCTTAAAGTGACTGTTATACATTATGTTTTTAAAAAATTGTATATACAGATTAATTAGAAATTCATCAAAGACTAAATAAGTTACCTTTAGTAGATCTTTTCTTTCTAACTTGATTTGTCATTTGGTCGTGCTTACGCTTTCTACAATTTGATTATGTGTTGTCACAAGTATGTCTGACTTTTTCTTCGACACTCTCTATTTCCATGCTCATTTGTAATATTTCTATATATTATCAAAATGTTTGATACCCAGAAATATAAGAAATTAAAATTCAACTAAAATTTTAAAAGCTTTATTTACAAAAGAATGGAAACTAACCTGGATCATTTATATCTAATGGACATCCTACATAATTTTTTTTTTTTTTTTACATTTATACCATGTTTGTTAAAACAAATAAATAGGTTAAATAATAGAACATATATAAATTTATAAGTATACCATGTTTGTTAAAAATTTTTGGCTTAGCATCACTGCATATCATCGTGCCTCTCGTATCTTGGTTTTAGTTTTTCCAGAAAGTCGAAAAATAAAATCTGCACATTGAGAATTAGAAACATTAACCATGCAAAAAAATATAGCACGCATATTTATTCAACGGATCAAAAACACGAAAACCGGAAATGCTAAAAATATTGAAGAGATTAAAAGTTTACAAAACTAAGATTAATGTATGAACTTAGTAGTGTCGACTAACAATAATAATAATCTAACCGAAGAAACACTACAGGTCAGCGAAAATATTAAATTACCTTGAATTAGAGATTGATGCTTGTTTGTTAAAAAGCATTTCAATTAAACAATTTTTTAGTACTCAGAAATTTTTTTTTGAAACTTATGTTGTCCAAAAAAGTTAATATATAATAAATAAAGCAGTGTAAGACATAGATGTGTGGAAAAAAAAGGTGTCAAAATTAATAGATGAGAAACATGGAGATACAACAAAGAGGTGTAAGACATAGAGGTATGAAATAAAAATGTGTTAAAATTAAGAGGTGTGATTTTTGAAAGATTTCAGTCACCATTTTTTTTTTCTCTAATTTTATTTCTTTCTTTTTTCTATATTTGTTTTCATCATCTATTTGCTTGTTTCTCTTTACTTCAGTCTCCATTTTTCTTTTTCCTCTAATTTTATTTTTTTCTTTATTTGTTTTCATCATCTGTTTGCTTGTTCCTCTTTACTTCAGTCTCCATTTTTCTTTTTTATCTAATTTGATTTCTTTCTTCTTTCTTTATTTATTTTCATCTTCTGTTTGATTGTTTCTCTTTACTTTAGTCTCCATTTTTCTTTTTTCTTTAATTTTATTTCTTTCTTCTTTCTTTATTTGTTTTCATCATCTCTTTGCTTGTTTCTCTTTACTTCAGTCCCCATTTTTCTTTTTTTCTTTAATTTTATTTATTTCTTCTTTCATTATTTGTCTTCATCATCTGTTTACTTGTTTTTCTTTACTTCAGTCTCCATTTTTCTGTTTTCTCTAATTTTATTTCTTTCTTCTTTCTTTATTTGTTTTCATCATCTGTTTGTTTGTTTCTCTTTACTTCAATCTCCTTTTTTCTTTTTTCTCTAATTTTATTTCTTTCTTCTTTCTTTATTTGTTTTTATCATCTGTTTGTTTGTTTCTCTTTACTTCAGTCTCCATTTTTTCTGTTTTCTCTAATTTTATTTTTTTGTTCTTTCTTTATTTGTTTTCATCATCTGTTTACTTGTTTCTCTTTACTTCCGTCTCCATTTTTTTTGCTCTAATTTTATTTCTTTCTTCTTTCTTTATTTGTTTTCATCATCTGTTTTCTTGTTTCTCTTTACTTCAGTCACCATCTTTCTGTTTTCTCTAATTTTATTTCTTTCTTCTTTCTTTATTTGTTTTCATCATCTGTTTGTTTGTTTCTCTTTACTTCAGTCTCCATTTTTTCTGTTTTCTCTAATTTTATTTCTTTCTTCTTTATTTATTTGTTTTTATCATCTGTTTGCTTGTTTCTCTTTACTTTATTCTCCATTTTTCTGCTTTCTATAATTTTATTTCTTTCTTCTTTCTTTATTTGTTTTCATCATCTGTTTGCTTGTTTCTCTTTACTTCAGTCTCCATTTTTTTTTCTCTAATTTTATTTTTTTCTTCTTTCTTTATTTTTTTCATCATCTGTTTACTTGTTTCTCTTAACTTCGGTCTCTATTTTTCTGCTTTCCATAATTTTATTTCTTTATTCTTTCTTTATTTGTTTTCATCATCTGTTTGTTTGTTTCTCTTTACTTCAGTCTCCATTTTTCTTTTTTGCTTTAATTTTATTTGTTTTTTCTTTCTTTATTGGTTTTCATCATCTGTTTGCTTTCTTCTCTTTACTTCAGTCACCATTTTTCTTTATTCTCTAATTTTATTTCTTTCTTCTTTCTTTATTTGTTTTCATCATCTATTTGCTTGTTTCTCTTTACTCCAAATCCCCATTTTTCTTTGTTTTTTTCTCTAATTTTATTTATTTCTTCTTTCATTATTTGTTTTCATCATTTGTTTGCTTTTTTTTCTTTACTTCAGTTTCAATTTTTCTGTTTTCTCTAATTTTATTTCTTTCTTCTTTCTTTATTTGTTTTCATCATCTGTTTGCTTGTTTCTCTTTACTTCAATCTCCGTTTTTCTTTTTTCTCTAATTTTATTTCTTTCTTATTTCTTTATTTATTTCCATCTTCTGTTTGATTGTTTCTCTTTACTTCAGTCTCCATTTTTCTTTTTTCTTTAATTTTATTTATTTTTTCTTTCTTTATTTGTTTTCATCATCTCTTTGCTTGTTTCTCTTTACTCCAGTCCCCATTTTTCTTTTTTTCTCTAATTTTATTTATTTCTTCTTTCATTATTTGTTTTCATCATCTGTTTGCTTGTTTTTCTTTACTTCAGTCTCCATTTTTATGTTTTCTCTAATTTTATTTTTTTCTTCTTTCTTTATTTGTTTCCATCATCTGTTTGCTTGTTTCTATTTACTTCAGTCCCCATTTTTCTGTTTACTCTAATTGATATGTATATATTTTACACATTTTCATGATGCATTTGTCATTCATTTTGTTCTCTTAACTCATTGATTTGTATTGTTTTTAGTCTCTTTTGCACAACATGCATATCTAGGTAGTCTTTGCATTGGTCTTGCACACGTATTGCATTTTGGAGTTGTTTCAGGTGTTTTTGGACGTGTCCAAACAATCAAATGCAAATAAGGATCAGGAGAGCAGTTAAGCGACTCGATCTACACTACCCAACGACGCAAGCTTCCACGTCTTTGATCGAGTCGAGTGAAGATTTTACTTTGGGATTCAGCTTTCGACGTCTTCATCAAAGTTGTAGAGAATTGAGTCATCTTTCCAATGCAGTTTATTTCAAACCAATCGGAGTCGTGGTTCATGAGTTATCTCCGTTTTAGTGGATGCATGTACGTTCAGAAATCCGACTCGACCCGCATGCAAAGGAGAGCTCCCACTCGATCGGATGTTAGCAGCGACTCGACCAAGACGTCCCAGGATAGCTCCCGAGCACCCTCAAGACGCGACTCGACCGCATGCAAAGGAGAGCTCCCACTCGATCGGATGTTAGCAGCGACTCGACCAGACGTCCCAGGATAGCTCCCGAGCACCCTCAAGACGCGACTCGACCAAGACGTTCCAGGATGGCTCCCGAGCACCCTCAAGATGCGACTCGATCAGCAGCTCCTGAGCACCCTCACGTCGCGACTCGATCGACAGTTTCTGAGCACCCACACGCGCGCGACTCGATCGACAGCCTGAGCACCCTCACGTCGTGACTACCGACAGTTTCTGAGCACCCTCACGTCGCGACTCGATCGACAGTTTCTGAGCACCCTCACATCGCGACTCGATCGACACTCTTACGTCGCGACTCGATTAAAACTCTCACGATGCGACTCTATCGACGCTCTGAAACACGATGTCCGGGTTATGTCCCGAAGACGCATCCGAGAAGGATTCCCGAACCGACGTTCTACATTGTCGTTTTATGTTTTAGAGATTTCAATGTTTTCCTATAAATACATTTTGTTAAGTTTTGACTCAGGACATCTTAGCTTTTATCTCGTTTTTGTTCTTTCCCTTAAGGTTTACCCTAGCCACCTAAAACGCTTGACACTTTGTATCCCGATACCTTTGAATTTATTCAGTATTTTGATTCGATTTCTTCTACAATCTTGTTCATCTCATTTTTACCTATCTAAGAATGCTTGTTTCAATATTTTCTGAGTTTGTATCTTTGATGATGATTTTCGGATCTGAGTAGTGTGGTAGTTCTTGAGGATGGGATAGATTAGGTGGAGGATCTTAGGATGTAGTGTGCTTAAGCTTTGATTGTATGATTCCCTTCTGGACTAGAGTTAGAAATACTAGTTTCTCTCTGATCAATTGGAACTGGGTTTTAGACATTTCCGCATCCAAAAGGTGTTCGATGAAATGTCTGACCAACTAGTGCCAGAGACTTACGTTCCTAGCCTAAGAGATTAGTTGTCTAGGATGTTTGTTGACGTGAATGAACTTGATTTTCATGCCATGCTTGATCATGTTTCTCTAGCGAGAGCTAGGTTTGGAAGTGGTTGAGTTTGAGTAGCTTCTGTCAAGAGATTGGATTAGCTAAGTTGTGATGTTCATTGTTTAGGGATAGTTTGCTTGTGGCATGTTAAACACTCTGTAGACTAGGTTACCCCACCGACATCAATTACTCCCATCCTTAGGACTTCTATTTTATCTGATTGTTTCTGTATCCTTAAGCTTGTTCTTTATTTCTGTTCCAATAGCTTGCTCATTTGTCTCTGCTCGTTTAGCTTATTTTTGCTCTCTTAAGTTATTGCATTTTAGCTCTTGTTCAGTAAACTCGTTTTGTTCTTGCATCTCGTTCACTCTAGGTTGTTAGACAAAAACTCATTTCGAATCTGGCTTAACTTGTGACTGCTTGATTGCATCTTGATTGTTAGTAAAGTTTCCCATTTGGATTGACACCTTAAGTACTACAACTACATAAGGTTAATTGAGACCTGCTAGGACGCACAAAAGCCTAGTATCAATTTGGCGCCGTTGCCATTTGGGATTCGTTTCGCTACATTTAAGATTTCAAGTTTTGCAAGATTAAGTTCTATTACACTTATCTTTCTGGGTACTGACTTGCTTTGGTTGTCTGCTTGTTCGTTTTGCATCTCAGGTACCTGTTGATTGCAACCTTGCATGCACACCAGATCAGGGGGGCATCAGAATCTCCTTCCTGTTATCGACGAAATCAATCGGTTGCAACGACCACGCCAAACTCGTCAACTCACTGATCATCCCGCACCCGTCACTATGGAACAACCAAATGGACCACCTCCGGGACCACGAAACATTGGTGCTGGGGATGCACCGAATACTCATACTCAGCGTGCTGGAATCGTCCCTCCCGCCGTGCAGAACAACAACTTCGAAATCAAGGGCAGTATGATCACCATGATCCAAGGAAACAAGTTCCACGGGTTGCCTATGGAGGATCCACTCGACCACTTACGAGTTCGACCGTCTTTGCAGTCTCACGAAGATCAACGGCGTGAGTGAGGATGGTTACAAGTTGCGCCTCTTCCCATTCTCCCTTGGAGACAAAGCTCATCAATGGGAGAAAAACCTTCCCAAGGGATCAATCACCACCTGGGATGGTTGCAAGAAGGCATTCTTGGCCAAGTTTTTCTCCAACTCTAGAACAGCACGTCTCAGAATGATTTCCAGCTTCACTCAAAGAGCTCAGAATCATTCTGTGAAGCATGGGAGCGTTTCAAGGGTTACCACAGCCAGTGCCCACACCATGGTTTCAGCAACGAGTCATTATTGAGTACTCTCTACCGTGGTGTCCTTCCCAAAATACGTATGCTGCTTGACACGCTTCTAACGGTAACTTCCTGAACAAGGACGTCGATGAAGGTTGGCAACTGGTGGAGAATCTCGCTCAGTCCGACGGCAATTACAATGAGGATTATGACCGCACTTTTCGAGGCGACGCTGGGTCTGAAGAGAAGTACAAGAAGGACCTCAAGAATGTCAATGAGAAGCTTGACCGTATCTTGCTGAGCCAGCAGAGGAGCGTCCACTTCGTCTCGAGGATGACCCTTCCAAGTCCAAGATGGGGAGGGTGAGCAGTCTGAGGAGATCAGCTTTGTCCAGAATCAAGGTGGATACAACAAGGGTTACAACCCCTATCAGACGAACCCCAATTTGTCTTACCGAGCACCAACGTTGCAAATCCACAGGATCGTGTACCCTCCTCAGCAGCAACAACAAGGTCAACAAAACCTTTTGTGCCTTACAATCGGGATTCGTCCTAAACAACAGTTCCAGCAAGGATACCAAGCTCCTGGACACCACCAGGATTCCGCCCTCAACAAGTTCAACCTACTCAAGCTCCAGATCAAGAAATGAAGCACATGCTGCAACAAATTCTTCAAGGTCAAGCTAGCGGATCTCTGGATACTGCTAAGAAGTTTGCTGAACTCAGTCAGCGAATGGAGTGTTCATACATCTTAATGTCAAGTTGAAGCTCTTAACTCCAAGATGAAGTACATGGAAGGCAAGACTGTTTCTACTTCTACCCCAACACTTGGCCAACTACCTGAAAAGCAGTTCAAAATCCCAAAGACTATGCTACTATCCATGCCATCACCACCCAAGCTGTAGATGTACGGCTCACTGAGGACAATGAGAGTTTAGATGGGGAGGATTTTCTTCAAGATGTAGTTCAGATAAAGGATCCCATCGATGTGCTCAAAGATCCAATTAAGTCAGCCAAACAATCTGATCCTGAAGCTACTAAAGAACCCGCTGCTCTCAAGGATAAACCTGTGAGATTCATTCCTCTACCATACAAGCCAACTTTACCATTTCCAGTGAGGTTTAAGCAGCTTACTGAGAAGTATAAAACTCTTTTGAAAACCAAGTCAAGGAGATTGAACTTAGGATGCCTTTGCTTGATGCATTTGCACTTGTGCCTCAATATCAAAAGTTTTTAACTGACTTGGTAACTGAAAAGACCAAAGAGAAGGAGGAGATAGCTAAAGGAGCTCAAGCTAAGGCTCTGGAAGATGAGAGGGCAGTACATGACATAGGTGGGGTTATTCATGAATGCAAGGCTGTTATTCAGAAGATGATTACCCCAAAGAAGCTAGAGGATCCTGGTTCTTTCACCTTGCCTTGTTCTCTAGGTCCATTGGCCTTCAAAAGTGCCTATGCGACCTTGGTGCTTCAGTAAGCCTCATGCCACTCTCAGCTCGAGGCTAGGATTCAACGAATACAAGTCATGCAACCTCCGCTTAATATTGGCTGATAGGACTACTAGATTGCCTCATGGTCTATTAGAGAACCTGCCCATCAAAATTGGACATGCTGAGATTCCTACTGACTTTGTGGTGCTGGGAATGGATGAAGAGCCTAAAGATCCACTAACTGGGAAGGCCTTTCTTAGCTACAGCTGAGCAGTCATTGATGTCAAGAAGGGGATGATTGATCTCAATCTGGGTAAGAATTTCAAGATGAAATTTGATATCAAGGATGCTAAGAAGAAGCCAACTATTGATGGGCAGACCTTCGTGATTGAAGAGAATGTTGGGTTTGACATCTTTGAGGGTGTCAATGAGGCAGAAACGAGTTTGGGTAACCAAAGAAAAAACCCGAAGGGGTACTCGACCGTGTTCCAACTCGAGTGCAGTTGTTGCTCTCCCTAAGCGTCATGACCTACTTCCTCACCAACTGCAAAGAGACAAGTCCTCCCGCGTTGACATTTTGTCTGAACCCCAAACTACCAAGATTTAGGGGATCTGAGAGAGTTAACAGCTATGGTGAAGGAGATGAGTGGGCAAATCAAGAAGCTCCAAAGTACAATGAGAAGTTCTCCTCCAAGGAAATTAAGGAAGAAGTTTGGGATAATGAAGAAGAGCAGTTCATTTGTTGTTCAACCTGGGCAGAATGTTGAAGAGTATCTGGCTAGACAAGACATGCTAGAGGGTCTCTGAAGCCTCTCTATGAACCTCCCAAAGCATAAGGAGTATGCAAAGTCAAGCTAGAGACTTTAAACAAGCTCACTTGGGAGGAAGTCCCAAAGGTATCTCTGTAAATACAATTTAGGATCTTGTTTTTTAATTTTTGTTTATCGTTTTCTGCTATTGAGGAATCCACGAAGGGAGTATGGCCAACTAAAGTGGAAAAAGAAAAAAACAAATAGCAGAGTGTTGGGTTGCAGACATGGAATGAAGCAATAGAGAGAGCTCTCGTGAAACTATTCCCGACGACTCGACCTCACCCCCACTCGATCGACGATGAAGCGGAGCTGCTCCCGAATCAACCAGTACCCCCACTCGACGACGACAAAGCGGAGCTGCTCCTGGAACCAACCATCATCTCACTCGATCCGCCGTCGCGACAACCGACTCCTTTACAACTGAGTACTCCTACATTTCCTTTGTATATACCATCTCATCCTTTGCATTGTTTCTATTATGATTCTCAAATCCTACTAAATTTCTCTTACACACGGACTGTGTAATTTAAGTTTGGGAGGGTTTGAGATGATGTATCTCGATGATGTTTTCGTGATTCTTATTTCAAATTTTTGCATCATATCATGTTTGAGTCTGCATTCATCTATTTGCATAGAAAGCTATAAAAATTTGAAAAATTTCGAAAATTTCCACAAAACAGAGTGTTCATGTAGTTTGCATTTGCATATTAGAATTGAGTCTAGTGTTGTTCATTTAGGAATGTTGCATTTTTAGCATAAGGGTTGATGATGATTGTAACCTTGTTAACATGTTGAACAATAGGATAGGATCAAGGCCCTTGTTATTAGTTCTTTGATGCATGTTGATTGAACTTGAAATGTAAGACTGAACCAGGTTTTGAATTCTCAAAATTGCATTCTAGTCTTTTGAAGCTTGTCTTGAATTGACATCATTCCCTATCTCCTGAACCTAATCCTGACTTGAAATTATCATGTTATGCATTGGTTGAACTCATGGATACCACATACATACTTGGATTATCTTTCTTCGTTTTACCACCCTTGTTAATCCAAGTAGCTGATTCTCATCTTTGGAACAGTTTCCGCACCCTTAACCAACCCTTCTTTCAAGCCAATGTATTTTTGAGTGAGGCCTTTTCCGAGTTGAGCTTGTTAGAAAGTGTTAGGTTCTAGCCGACAAGAGTAGGATCCGTGTAGTTCTAGTTCGCGCTATCCGGACTAGTAGGACTAGTGAGAACTCGATTTTGGTTTTGGGATTAGATTTGTTCTGAAAAGAAAAAAATGGTAAAGAGTCTTGGAGGGGGAATGTGTTTTCAAGGTTTACAAGTCTAGTAAAGGATGTTGGTTGTGCAATGTAAAAGAGTTATTGGTTCTGGGCATAGAAAGAAAAGTTTAGACAAGGAAGAGCAGAAACGCTTAAGAAGTCTAGAATTCTAAGAAAAGAAAGAGAACCATAGTGATAAAAAAGTTCCCCATCCGCTAGATTGATATGAAGTAACCTCCTAAGGCTAAGTTAAAAGAATGAGAATGGGTTTTAGAAGAGATATCGACGAAGGGCGAGATAGGACCAACTTCTGGGTTAGAAAGTTGAAGTTTCTTGGGACCTTTGGGTAGACGGGCGCTGCTCATGTATCAGTTGGTTTCAACCTTTAGCCTTCTCTTAAGCTCAACTCTTTCATGAGAGAACTTGTTATGTATCGATGGAACCACTTGAGCAGAACCACATTTGTCTCTACCCTTTCACCCTAGCCAAATGAGTTCAATGACACTGCATAGCTTGATTCATGGTTCTTTGTTAATAAATGTTAAAGGGTGATTGATAGGATTGCATGTGTAGATCAAACGAATGAAATTCCTTCACCACGCATCATAGAACTAAACACAAGGACCTTGATTCTAAATACTCTATTCAGCATGTTTTAGTTCTGAGACCCATCTTCAAACCTCTCTTCCATACTCTTTCTTGGTTATTTGCTTGAGGGCAAGCAAAGAATAAGTTTGGGGGAGTTGATATGTATATATTTTACACATTTTCATGATGCATTTGTCATTCATTTTGTTCTCTTAACTCATTGATTTGTATTGTTTTTAGTCTCTTTTGCACAACATGCATATCTAGGTAGTCTTTGCATTGGTCTTGCACACATATTGCATTTGGAGTTGTTTCAGGTGTTTTTACGTGTCCAAACAATCAAATGCAAATAAGGATCAGGAGAGCAGTTAAGCGACTCGATCTACACTACCCAACGACGCAAGCTTCCACGTCTTTGATCGAGTCGAGTGAAGATTTTACTTTTGGATTCAGCTTTCGACGTCTTCATCAAAGTTGTAGAGAATTGAGTCATCTTTCCAATGCAGTTTATTTCAAACCAATCGGAGTCGTGGTTCATGAGTTATCTCCGTTTTAGTGGATGCATGTACGTTCAGAAATCCGACTCGACCCGCATGCAAAGGAGAGCTCCCACTGATCGGATGTTAGCAGCGACTCGACCAAGACGTCCCAGGATAGCTCCGAGCACCCTCAAGACGCGACTCGACCCGCATGCGGAGAGCTCCCACTGATCGGATGTTAGCAGCGACTCACCAAGACGTCCTGAGGATAGCCCCGAGCACCCTCAAGACGCGACTCGACAAGACGCCCAGGATGGCTCCCGAGCACCCTCAAGATGCGACTCGATCAGCAGCTCCTGAGCACCCTCACGTCGCGACTCGATCGACAGTTTCTGAGCACCCACACGTCGCGACTCGATCGAGTTTCTGAGCACCTCACGCTCGTGACTGATCGACAGTTTCGAGCACCCTCACGTCGCGACTGATCGACAGCTTCTGAGCACTCACATCGCACTGACGACACCTACGTCGCGACTGACAAAACTCACGATGCGACTCTATCGACGCTCTGAAACACGATGTCCGGGTTATGTCCCAAGACGCATCCAGAAGGATTCCCGAACCGACGTTCTACATTGTCGTTTTATGTTTTAGAGATTTCAATGTTTTCCTATAAATACATTTTGTTAAGTTTTGACTCAGGACATCTTAGCTTTTATCTCGTTTTGTTCTTTCCTTAAGGTTTACCCTAGCCACCTAAAACGCTTGACACTTTGTATCCCGATACCTTTGAATTTATTCAGTATTTTGATTCGATTTCTTCTACAATCTTGTTCATCTCATTTTTACCATCTAAGAATGCTTGTTTCAATATTTTCTGAGTTTGTATCTTTGATGATGATTTTCCGAGTAGTGTGGTAGTTCTTGAGGATGGGATAGATTAGGTGGAGGATCTTAGGATGTAGTGTGTTTAAGCTTTGATTGTATGATTCCCTTCTGGACTAGAGTTAGAAATACTAGTTTCTCTCTGATCAATTGGAACTGGGTTTTAGACATTTCCGCATCCAAAAGGTGTTCGATGAAATGTCTGACCAACTAGTGCCGAGACTTACGTTCCTAGCCTAAGAGATTAGTTGTCTAGGATGTTTGTTGACGTGAATGAACTTGATTTTCATGCCATGCTTGATCATGTTTCTTAGCGAGAGCTAGGTTTGGAAGTGGTTGAGTTTGAGTACTCCAAGAGATTGGATTAGCTAAGTTGTTGATGTTCATTGTTTAGGGATAGTTTGCTTGTGGCATGTTAAACACTCGTGACTAGGTTACCCCACCGACATCAATTACTCCCATCCTTAGACTTCTATTTTATCCGATTGTTTCGTATCCTTAAGCTTGTTCTTTATTTCTGTTCCAATAGCTTGCTCATTTGTCTCTGCTCGTTTAGCTTATTTTTGCTCTCTTAAGTTATTGCATTTTAGCTCTTGTTCAGTAAACTCGTTTTGTTCTTGCATCTCGTTCACTCTAGGTTGTTAGACAAAAACTCATTTCGAATCTGGCTTAACTTGTGACTGCTTGATTGCATCTTGATTGTTAGTAAAGTTTCCCATTTGGATTGACACCTTAAGTACTACAACTACATAAGGTTAATTGAGACCTGCTAGGACGCACAAAAAGCCTAGTATCACTAATTTTATTTATATCTTCTTTCATTATTTGTTTTCATCATCTATTTGCTTGTTTTTCTTTACTTCAGTCTCCATTTTTCTGTTTTCTCTATTTTTATTTATTTTTTCTTTATTTATTTGTTTTCATCATCTGTTTACTTGTTTCTCTTTACTTTAATCTCTGTTTTTCTTTTTTCTCTAATTTATTTCTTTCTTCTTTCTTTATTTATTTCCATCTTCTGTTTGATTGTTTCTCTTTACATCAGTCTCCATTTTTCTTTTTTTCTTTAATTTTATTTTTTCTTTTTCTTTATTTGTTTTCATCATCTTTTCATTTCTTTACTCCAATTCCCATTTTTTTTTTCTCTAATTTTATTTATTTCTTCTTTCATTATTTGTTTTCATCATCTCTGTTTGCTTGTTTTTCTTTACTTCAGTCTCCATTTTTCTGTTTTCCTAATTTTATTTATTTTTCTTTCTTTATTTGTTTTCATCATCCGTTTGTTGTTTCTCTTTACTCAATCTCCGTTTTTCTTTTTCCTAATTTTATTTCTTCTTCTACTTATTTCCATCTTTGTTTGATTGCTTTTACTGGTCTCCATTTTTCTTTTTTTTCTTTAATTTTATTTCTTCTTCTTCTTTATTTTTTCATCATCTCTTTGCTTGTTTTCTTTACTCCAATTCCCATTTTTCTTTTTTTCTAATTTTATTTATTTATTCTTTCATTATTTGTTTTATTATCTGTTTGCTTGTTTTTCTTATCATCTCCATTTTTTCGTTTTTTCTAATTTTTTATTTCTTCTTCTTTCTTTATTTGTTTTCATCATCTGTTTGCTTATTTCTCTTTACTTCACTCGTTTTTTTTTTCTCTAATTTTATTTCTTTCTTCTTTCTTTATTTGTTTTCATCATTTGTTTGCTTGTTTCTCTTTACTTCAGTCTCCATTTTTTCTGTTTTGTCTAAATTTATTTCTTTCTTTTTCCTTTATTTGTTTTCATCATCTGTTTGGTTGTTTCTCTTTACTTTAGTCTCCATTTTTCTGCTTTCCATAATTTTATTTCTTTCTTCTTTCTTTATTTGTTTTCATCATCTGTTTACTTGTTTCTCTTTTATTTCAGTAGCCATTTTTCCGTTTCTAATTTTTTTCTTCTTCTTCTTTATTTGTTTTAATCGTAAGTTTGCTTGTTTTCTTTACTTCACTCCATTTTTCTTTTTTTCTCTAATTTTATTTCTTTCTTATTTCTTTATTTGTTTTCATCATCTGTTTGCTTGTGCTCTTTACTTCAGTCTCCATTTTTCTGTTTCTAATTTTATTTCTTTCTTCTTTCTTTATTTGTTTTCATTATCACTTCTTTATTGTTTCTCTTATCCAGTCTCTATTTTTCTGTTTTCTCTAATTTTATATCTTTCTTTCTTTCTTTATTTGTTTTCATCATCTCAGTTGCTTGTTTCTTTACTTCAATCTCCGTTTATCTTTTTTCTCTAATTTTATTTCTTTCTTCTTCTTTATTTATTTCATCTTCTGTTTGATTGTTTCTCTTTACTTCAGTCTCCATTTTTCTTTTTCTTTAATTTTATTTATTTCTTCTTTCTTTATTTGTTTTCATCATCTCTTTGCTTGTTTCTTTACTCCAGTCCCCATTTTTCTTTTTTCTAATTTTATTTATTTCTTCTTTCATTATTTGTTTTCATCATCTATTTGCTTGTTTTTCTCTTTTTACTTCTCCATTTTTATGTTTTCTCTAATTTTATTTCTTTCTTCTTCTTTATTTGTTTTCATCATCTGTTTGCTTGTTTCTATTTATCACTCCATTTTTATGTTTTCTAATTTTATTTCTTTCTTCTTTTTTTATTTTTTTTCATCATCCGTTTGCTTGTTTCTATTTACTTCAGTCCCCATTTTTCTGTTTTCTCTAATTTTATTTATATCTTCTTTCATTATTTGTTTTCATCATCTATTTGCTTGTTTTTCTTTACTTCAGTCTCCATTTTTCTGTTTTCTCTATTTTTATTTATTTTTTCTTTTTTATTTATTTGTTTTCATCATCTCTGCTTACTTGTTTCTCTTTACTTTAATCTCTGTTTTTCTTTTTTCTCTAATTTATTTCTTTCTTGTTTCTTTATTTATTTCCATCTTCTGTTTGATTGTTTCTCTTTACATCAGTCTCCATTTTTCTTTTTTTCTTTAATTTTATTTCTTTCTTTTTTCTTTATTTGTTTTCATCATCTCTTTGCTTGTTTCTCTTTACTCCAGTCCCCATTTTTTTTTTTTTTTCTAATTTTATTTATTTATTCTTTCATTATTTGTTTTCATCATCTGTTTATTGTTTTCTTTACTCTCTCCATTTTTCTGTTTTCCTAATTTTATTTATTTCTTCTTTCTTTATTTGTTTTCATCATCTGTTTGCTTGTTTCTCTTTACTTCAATCTCCGTTTTTCTTTTTTCTCTAATTTTATTTCTTTCTTTTTTCTTTATTTATTTCCATCTTCCGTTTGATTGTTTTTCTTTACTTCAGTCTCCATTTTTTTTTTTTTAATTTTATTTCTTTCTTCTTTCTTTATTTGTTTTCATCATCTCTTTGATTGTTTCTCTTTACTCCAGTCCGCATTTTTCTTTTTTTCTCTAATTTTATTTATTTCTTCTTTCATTATTTGTTTTCATCATCTGTTTGCTTGTTTTTCTTTACTTCAGTTCCATTTTTCTGTTTTCCTAATTTTATTTATTTCTTCTTTCTTTATTTGTTTTCATCATCTGTTTGTTGTTTCTCTTTACTTCAATCTCCGTTTTTCTTTTTCTCAAATTTTATTTATTTCTTCTTTCTTTATTTATTTCCATCTTTTGTTTGATTGTTTCATTTCAGTCTCCATTTTTCTTTTTTCTTTAATTTTATTTCTTTCTTCTTTCTTTATTTTTTTCATCATCTCTTTTGCTTGTTTTCTTTACTCAGTCTCCATTTTTCTTTTTTCTAATTTTATTTATTTCTTCTTTCTTTATTTGTTTTTATCATCTGTTTGCTTGTTTTTTTACTTCAGTCTCATTTTTCGTTTCTCTAATTTTATTTTTATTCTTTCTTTGTTTTCATCATCCGTTTGCTTGTTTCTCTTTACTTCAATCTCCGTTTTTCTCTAATTTTATTTCTTTCTTTCTTTCTTTATTTGTTTTAATCATCCTGTCTTTTACTACTCCATTTTTCTGTTTTTTAAATTTATTTCTTCTTTTCTTTATTTGTTTTCATCATCTGTTTGCTTGCTTTTTACTTCAGTCTCCATTTTTTTTTTTTCTCTAATTTTATTTCTTTCTTCTTTTCTTTATTTGTTTTCATCATCTATTTGCTTGTTTCTCTTTACTTTATTCTCCATTTTTCTGCTTTCCATAATTTTATTTTTGCCTTATTTCATTATTTGTTTTCATCTGTTGGTTGTTCTCTTACTTTAGTCTCCATTTTTCTGTTTCCATAATTTTATTTCTTTCTTTCTTTATTTGTTTTCATCATCTGTTTACTTGTTTCTCTTTATTTCAGAGCCATTTTTCCGTTTTCTAATTTTTCTTCTTCTTTCTTTATTTGTTTTAATCGTATGTTTGTTTGTTTTCTTTACTTCAGTCACCATTTTTCTTTTTTTTTTCTCTAATTTTATTTCTTTCTTCTTTCTTTATTTGTTTTCATCATCTGTTTGCTTTGTTTCTCTTTACTTCAGTCTCCATTTTTCTGTTTCTCTAATTTTATTTCTTTCTTCTTTCTTTATTTGTTTTCATCATCTCTTTGCTTGTTTCTCTTTAATCCAGTCTCTATTTTTCTGTTTTCTCTAATTTTATTTCTTTCTTCTTCTTTATTTTTCATCATCTGCTTGCTTGTTTCTTTACTCCAGTCTCCATTTTTCTGCTTTATCTAATTTTATTTATTTCTTCTTTCTTTATTTGTTTTCATCATCTTTTGTTGTTTCTTTTACTTTAGTCTCCATTTTTCTTTTCCTCTATTTTTTTTATTTGTTTTTATCATCTTTTTTGTTTCATTCCTCTTTTACTTCAATCTCCATTTTTCTTTTTCTAATTTTATTTCTTTCTTCTTCTTCTTTTATTTATTTCTTCTTCTCGTTTGATTTTCTTTCTTCACTTCTATTTTCTTTTTCTTTAATTTTATTTGTTTTTCTTTCTTTATTGGTTTTCATCATCTGTTTGCTTTTTCTTTTTACTTCGCTCACCATTTTTCTTTTTTTTCTCTAATTTTATTTCTTCTTCTTCTTTATTTGTTTTCATCATCTATTGTTTGTTTCTCTTTACTCCATTCCCATTTTTCTTTTGTTTTTTCTCTAATTTTATTTATTTCTTCTTTCATTATTTGTTTTCATCATTTGCTTGTTTTTCTTACTCCAGCTCCATTTTCTGCTTTTCTCTAATTTTATTTCTTTCTTCTTTCTTTATTTGTTTTCATCATCTGCTTGCTTGTTTTTTTACTTCAATCTCCGTTCTTTTTTCTCTAATTTTATTTCTTTCTTTTTCTTATTTATTTTCATCTTCTGTTTGATTGTTTTTCTTCACTTCCATTTTTTTTTTTTTTCTAATTTTATTTCTTTCTTCTTTCTTTATTTGTTTTCATCATCTCTTGATTGTTTCTCTTTACTCCAAGTCCATTTTTCTTTTTTTTCTAATTTTATTTATTTCTTCTTTCATTATTTGTTTTCACATCTCTGTTTGTTGTTTTTCTTACTTCTTAGTCTCCATTTTTCATTTTCTCTAATTTTATTTATTTCTTCTTTCTTTATTTGTTTTCATCATCTCTGTCTTTCTTTTTACTTCAATCTCTCGTTTTTCTTTTTTCTCTAATTTTATTTCTTTCTTCTTTCTATTTATTTCCATCTGTTTGATTGTTTCTCTTTACTTCGCTCCATTTTTCTTTTTCTTTAATTTTATTTCTTTCTTCTTTCTTTATTTTTCATCATCTCTTTGCTTGTTTCTCTTTACTCTATTCCCCATTTTTCTTTTTTCTAATTTTATTTATTTCTTCTTTCATTATTTGTTTTTTTCATTTGTTTGCTTGTTTTCTTTACTTCAGTCTCCATTTTTCTGTTTCTCTAATTTTATTTCTTTATTCTTTCTTTTTATTTGTTTTCATCATCTGTCTTTTTCTTTACTTCAATCTCCGTTTTTCTTTTTCTCTAATTTTATTTCTTTCTTCTTTCTTTATTTGTTTTAATCATCTCTGCTTTCTTGTTTCTCTTACTCAGTCTCCATTTTTTCTGTTTTGTCTAAATTTATTTCTTTCTTTTTCCTTTATTTGTTTTCATCATCTCATGCATTTGTTTCTCTTTACTTCGTCCCATTTTTTTTTCTAATTTTATTTCTTTCTTCTTTCTTTATTTGTTTTCATCATCTATTTGCTTGTTTTTCTTTACTTTATTCTCCATTTTTCTGTTTTTTCATAATTTTATTTTTTTTTATTTCATTATTTGTTTTCATCATCTGTTTGCTTGTTTCTCTTTACTTCAGTCTCCATTTTCTCGTTTCCATAATTTTATTTCTTTCTTTATTTGTTTTCATCATCTGTTTACTTTGCTTTCTATTTCAGTAGCCATTTTTCTTTTCTAATTTTTTCTTTCTTCTTCTTTATTTGTTTTAATCGTATGTTTGCTTGTTTTCTTTACTTCAGTCACCATTTTTCTTTTTTTTCTCTAATTTTATTTCTTTCTTCTTTCTTTATTTGTTTTCATCATCTGTTTGCTTGTGCCTCTTTACTTCAGTCTCCATTTTTCTGTTTTCTCTAATTTTATTTCTTTCTTCTTTCTTTATTTGTTTTCATTATCTCTTTGCTTGTTTCTCTTTAATCCAGTCTCTATTTTTCTGTTTTCTCTAATTTTATATCTTTCTTCTTTCTTTATTGGTTTTCATCATCTGTTTGCTTGTTTCTTTACTCCAGTCTCCATTTTTCTGCTTTATCTAATTTTATTTCTTTCTTCTTTCTTTATTTGTTTTCATCATCTCTTTGCTTGTTTCTTTTTACTTTAGTCTCCATTTTTCTTTTTCCTCTATTTTTTTTTTTATTTGTTTTTATCATCTTTTTGTTTGTTCCTCTTTACTTCAGTCTCCATTTTTCTTTTTTCTCTAATTTTATTTCTTTCTTCTTTCTTTATTTATTTCCATCTTCTGTTTGATTGTTTCTCTTTATTTCAGTCTCCATTTTTTTTTTCTTTAATTTTATTTGTTTTTTCTTTCTTTATTGGTTTTCATCATCTGTTTGCTTTCTTCTCTTTACTTCAGTGACCATTTTTCTTTTTTCTCTAATTTTATTTGTTTCTTCTTTCTTTATTTGTTTTCATCATCTATTTGCTTGTTTCTCTTTACTCCATTCCCATTTTTCTTTGTTTTTTTCTCTAATTTTATTTATTTCTTCTTTCATTATTTGTTTTCATCATTTGTTTGCTTGTTTTTCTTTACTCCAGTCTCCATTTTTCTGTTTTCTCTAATTTTATTTCTTTCTTCTTTCTTTATTTGTTTTCATCATCTGTTTGCTTGTTTCTCTTTACTTCAATCTCCGTTTTTCTTTTTTCTCTAATTTTATTTCTTTCTTTTTTCTTTATTTATTTCCATCTTCTGTTTGATTTTTTTTCTTTACTTCAGTCTCCATTTTTTTTTTTTTTTTTAATTTTATTTCTTTCTTCTTTCTTTATTTGTTTTCATCATCTCTTTGATTGTTTCTCTTTACTCCAGTCCCCATTTTTCTTTTTTTCTCTAATTTTATTTATTTCTTCTTTCATTATTTGTTTTCATCATCTGTTTGCTTGTTTTTCTTTACTTCAGTCTCCATTTTTCTGTTTTCCCTAATTTTATTTATTTCTTCTTTCTTTATTTGTTTTCATCATCTGTTTGCTTGTTTCTCTTTACTTCAATCTCTGTTTTTCTTTTTTCTCTAATTTTATTTGTTTCTTCTTTCTCTACTTATTTCCATCTTTTGTTTGATTGTTTCTCTTTACTTCAGTCTCCATTTTTCTTTTTTCTTTAATTTTATTTCTTTCTTCTTTCTTTATTTTTTTCATCATCTCTTTGCTTGTTTCTCTTTACTCTATTCCCCATTTTTCTTTTTTTCTCTAATTTTATTTATTTCTTCTTTCATTATTTGTTTTTATCATCTGTTTGCTTGTTTTTCTTTACTTCAGTCTCCATTTTTCTGTTTTCTCTAATTTTATTTCTTTATTCTTTCTTTATTTGTTTTCATCATCTGTTTGCTTATTTCTCTTTACTTCAATCTCCGTTTTTCTTTTTTCTCTAATTTTATTTCTTTCTTCTTACTTTATTTGTTTTAATCATCTGTTTGCTTGTTTCTCTTTACTTCAGTCTCCATTTTTTCTGTTTTGTCTAAATTTATTTCTTTCTTTTTCCTTTATTTGTTTTCATCATCTGTTTACTTGTTTCTCTTTACTTCAGTCTCCATTTTTTTTTTCTCTAATTTTATTTCTTTCTTCTTTCTTTATTTGTTTTCATCATCTATTTGCTTGTTTCTCTTTACTTTATTCTCCATTTTTCTGCTTTCCATAATTTTATTTTTGCCTTATTTCATTATTTGTTTTCATCATCTGTTTGGTTGTTTCTCTTTACTTTAGTCTCCATTTTTCTGCTTTCCATAATTTTATTTCTTTCTTCTTTCTTTATTTGTTTTCATCATCTGTTTACTTGTTTCTCTTTATTTCAGTAGCCATTTTTCCGTTTTCTCTAATTTTTTTTCTTTCTTCTTTCTTTATTTGTTTTAATCGTATGTTTGCTTGTTTTCTTTACTTCAGTCACCATTTTTCTTTTTTTTCTCTAATTTTATTTCTTTCTTCTTTCTTTATTTGTTTTCATCATCTGTTTGCTTGTGCCTCTTTACTTCAGTCTCCATTTTTCTGTTTTCTCTAATTTTATTTCTTTCTTCTTTCTTTATTTGTTTTCATTATCTCTTTGCTTGTTTCTCTTTAATCCAGTCTCTCTTTTTCTGTTTTCTCTAATTTTATTCTCTTCTTTCTTTATTGTTTTCATCATCTTTTGCTTGTTTTTACTCCATCTCCATTTTTCTGCTTTATCTAATTTTATTTCTTCTTCTTTCTTTATTTGTTTTCATCATCTCTTTGCTTGCTTTTACTTTAGTCTCCATTTTTCTTTTTCCTCTATTTTTGTTTTATTTGTTTTTATCATCTTTTTGTTTGTTCCTCTTACTTCTTCTATTTTTCTTTTTCTAATTTTATTTCTTTCTTCTTTCTTTATTTATTTCCATGTCTCGTTTGATTGTTTCTCTTTATTTCAGTCTCCATTTTTTTTCAATTTTATTTGTTTTTTCTTTCTTTATTGGTTTTCATCATCTGTTTGCTTTCTTTCTTTTACTTCAGTGACCATTTTTCTTTTTTCTCTAATTTTATTTGTTTCTTCTTTCTTTATTTGTTTTCATCATCTATTTGCTTGTTTCTCTTTACTCCATTCCCCATTTTTCTTTGTTTTTTTCTCTAATTTTATTTATTTCTTCTTTCATTATTTGTTTTCATCATTTGTTTGCTTGTTTTTCTTTACTCCAGTCTCCATTTTTCTGTTTTCTCTAATTTTATTTCTTTCTTCTTTCTTTATTTGTTTTCATCATCTGTTTGCTTGTTTCTCTTTACTTCAATCTCCGTTTTTCTTTTTTTCTCTAATTTTATTTCTTTCTTTTTTCTTTATTTATTTCCATCTTCTGTTTGATTGTTTTTCTTTACTTCAGTCTCCATTTTTTTTTCTTTTAATTTTATTTCTTTCTTCTTTCTTTATTTGTTTTCATCATCTCTTTGATTGTTTCTCTTTACTCCATTCCCCATTTTTCTTTTTTTCTCTAATTTTATTTATTTCTTCTTTCATTATTTGTTTTCATCATCTGTTTGCTTGTTTTTCTTTACTCCAGTCTCCATTTTTCTGTTTTCTCTAATTTTATTTCTTTCTTCTTTCTTTATTTGTTTTCATCATCTGTTTGTTTGTTTCTCTTTACTCCTGTCTCCATTTTTTCTGCTTTCTTTAATTTTATTTCTTTCTTCTTTCTTTATTGGTTTTCATCATCTGTTTGCTTGTTTCTCTTTACTTCAGTCACCACTTTTCTGTTTTCTCTAATTTTATTTCTTTCTTCTTTCTTTATTTGTTTACATCATGTGTTTACTTGTTTCTCTTTACTTCAGTCTCCATTTTTTTCTCTAATTTTATTTCTTTCTTCTTTCTTTATTTGTTTTCATCATCGGTTTGCTTGTTTCTCTTTACTTCAGTCACCATTTTTCTTTTTTCTCTAATTTTATTTCTTTCTTCTTTCTTTATTTGTTTTCATCATCTGTTTGCTTGTTTCTCTTTACTCCTGTCTCCATTTTTTCTGCTTTCTCTAATTTTATTTCTTTCTTCTTTCTTTATTGGTTTTCATCATCTGTTTGCTTGTTTCTCTTTACTTCAGTCACCATTTTTCTGTTTTCTCTAATTTTATTTCTTTCTTCTTTCTTTATTTGTTTACATCATGTGTTTACTTGTTTCTCTTTACTTCAGTCTGAAACAACCCTTCCCGTTTTTTTTTTTTTTAATACCTAAATTTACTAGTGGTCCCATACCCACTAACATCCTAACCACAATCAAATACCGCGGAATAACCAAATAAAACCAATTCCAACAACAATAAACCAATACTCAAAGCAACATATTCCAAATCAAGAAATAACCAACAACTAACATCCTACAATGTTCCATTGACTTAATCTAGCAACCTAACATCAGCTAGACCACAATCAATCAAGCCCCTAGAACATCCTCCTCCTCATCGCCCTTGATCCCACGATCACACTTTTCCTTTACCTGCACACCACAAACAACAATTGAGATGCGTAAGTATTATCATAAATACTTAGTGAGGCCATCCTCCCATCTACTGGTTATACACACAAGCAGATGAGACCTCCCAAGTCATCAAACAACAAGAACACAATCAAAACATCAAACCAGGAAAACATAAGACACGGCAAGAAACAGTGTCGACCGATGCTAGAAATGGGTGCCGATCGATGCTACCAGAAGGTGCCGATCGATGCTCCTCAAAAGTGGTATCGATCGATACCACAATTGCAGACTCGACCTGCGCGAATCTCAGCGACGAACTCCGGATCCAATCAACACAAATCCGACTCCAAACACGTCTAACCATCTCGGAAATCACTAGAAATCACAAATACAATGTACCCAAGCAAGCAAACACCACATACAACAAGGAATCACACAAAAACAAAGGAGATCTCATGCTTAGATCAACCATGGTCAAGCACTCACCTTAATTGCAGAAGAAAAAGGTTGAAAAAACGGTGAGCAACTCCTAGGAAGCTTCTCCTTCGTTCCCAGCAACAGAATCCTCAAGAAAAACCAGCAATCTCACCAAATCTCTCTTAGGAACTCAAGAACTCTTTCCTCTCTTTTTTTCTCTCAAACGGCGACCAAACACTGAAAACACGACCTTGAGTCGTTTCCCTTTTTACACACGAATTAGGGATTTCCTGAACCAAACCGAACCAATTCGGCAATTAAATCAAACCGGTCGAACCAGAAATTAGTGGTATCGATCGATGCCACAAGGGTGTCGATCGATACTCCTTCCAAAACACAAAATCTGGTTCGCGGATGTTACAATTCTCCCCACCAATATGGATTCGTCCCCGATCCCGCAATACCGTCCATCTGCCAAGGACCTCCGTGCCACCGTCATCACGGCCCGCACGTCCCCAGACCGGACTAAACATCATCAGTCAGGTTTCCCGTGCCACTGTCGCAACAGCCCGCACACCTCCGACTGACCCTCGAGGTCTCCCTCTAGCCAATATACTCGCATCAAAACACTATTTGCTCACAACTCAGTGCTTCCCCCGTCCGTGGTCGCAACCAACGAATCATGCCGGCTCGCTATCAGGCCAACCGCCTTAAGCTACGGCATCCAGGAAGTCACTCACACCCACTCCCCCCGCTCTCGGGTCGCAACCCTCGAGACATACCGGCTCACTGCCGAGCCTCGGCTCACAGCTACGGTATCCAGGGGCGTCTCACATATCCCGCTCTTGGGTCGTCACCCTGCGCGCTCGGATCGTCATCCGAAGCAACATACCACTCCCACTCTCTGGCCACAAAGTCCATCGAGCTATCGGTATCACGTGAGTTGGGCCCACACGGCCTAGAGCAAAACAAATACTGATGCCAACGAGTATCTCCCGGCTAGATCTACCTCAACATTTCCACAAAACTTTCCTTTCTAGAAAACTTTCTAATTCTGAAAATTTCCTTTGTGGAAACTTTCTATTTATGGAAACTTCCAAAAATAAACCCGAGCTATTTCTCTTTCCCATGACAATCACAGTCAACATAAAGAAAATACTCATCTTATTAATCTCAAAATGTCATAATCGTTACAAACTCAACGAAAATACATCAGAAACAAAAATACAACAACTGGAGCCATCAACCCGCATCCCGAGCACCACCTCATCTTGATACTTAGTCGCACAACCAACCACCCCTAAGCGACCAAATATCAAGAGAGATGGGCTGGAATACTCCGTACCCGCTCCAGCCACGGACTACAACTCGGACCCGGCTAGACAAGCTCAAGCGGTCTGCTTCTCAAACCACTTCTTAAACCTTGCCTTCATCCTCGCCTCGGGCTCCCAAGTCTGCTCCTCTACTCCGTCACAGTCCCACAGGACTCTCATCAAAGGAATCTTCTTCTTCCGAAGTTCCTTGACTCTCCTCTCGAGCACCCTCAATGGTCTCGCCTCCAAAGTCATGTTAGGCTGAAGATCCTCAGGAATCTTAGCCAACAACTGATCACCCTCGTGAAGACACTTCCTCAGCATCGACACATGAAATACCTTGTGGAACGCACGCATAACCTCAGGCAACTCCAGCCTATATGCCACTGGCCCCACCCGCTCAACTACCTGAACGGACCCATGTACCTCGGACTCAACTTAGTCTCTGTCAATGACCTGTTCGGACCCCGCAACATGGCCATCTTGAGGTACACTCTATCACCAACCTGAAACTCAAGATCCTTTCTCCTCTTATCAGCATAACTCTTCTGCCGATCCTGAGCCTCCTTCATGTTCAGCCTCAAAACCGGATCTTCTCCGAGGTCTCCTGAACAAAATCTGCACCAAATATGCTCCTCTCCCCCACCTGAGTCCAACATAACGGGTACGACACGGCCTCCCATACAAAGCCTCATAAGGAGCCATCCCAATACTAGCCTGGTAGCTGTTGTTGTAAGCAAACTCCACCAAGCTCAAGTGATCTGCCCAATGACCACCCCAATCCAGCACACACATCCTCAACAAATCCTCCAAAATCTGGATCGTCCTCTCTGACTGACCGTCCGTCTGAGGATGATAGGCTGTACTCATATGCACCTTCGTGCCCATCTCTGCCTGAAACGCCCTCCAGAACACCGAAGTGAACTTGGAATCTCTATCAGACACAATACTAGCAGGCACACCATGCAATCTGACTATCTCCCTGACATACTTCTTGGCCAAAACCGCTGCTCCATCAGTTTTCTTGATGGCCAGAAAATGTGCATCAAACGTCCTCGACACAGGCAACCCTACCACGAAGTCCATCGTGATCAAATCCCACTTCCACTCAGGAATAGGCAAACTCTGCAATAAACCACCAGGAACCTGATGCTCTGCCTTCACCAGCTGGCAAGTATCACACTTCGCCACCCAGTCCGCTACGTCCTTCTTCATCCCGACCCAGTGATAATACCGCTTGAGGTCACGGTACATCTTGGTCGCCCCTGGATGAATAGAGAACTTGCTCGAATGAGCCTCTCTCATATCTCCTGCCTCAAATCCTCACCCTTGGGCACACAGATCCGACCATGCACAAGGATAGTACCATTAGCAGAAACCTGATACTGCACCCGCAGCCTTAGAGGCATTCATCAGCCCTCATCGCTCCCTGAGCTAACCTCACTCTGCTCAACAAATCCGCTCTATCAGCTGCCTCCAAACCCAAAGGTTCCTCTGAGATAGCACACAAACTCAATGCACTAATCTCACCTACCAATGTCTCCATATCCTGCTCCTGAGCCGAAGCCACCCTCTTCCGACTCAAGGCATCTGCAACCAAGTTAGCTTTACCAGGATGGTAAGCTATATCCAGATCATAATCTGCTACTAACTCCATCCAACGCCTCTGCCTCAAATTCAGCTCAGGCTGAGTAAAAATGTACTTCAGACTCTTGTGATCTGTAAACACCTGCACCTTCCCACCATACAGTAGGATCTCCAAATCTTAAGAGCAAAGATCACTGCTGCCATCTCCAAATCATGGGTAGGATAATTAGCTTCATGCTTCCGCAACTGCCGCGAAGCATAAGCTATAACCTTCCCCTGCTGCATAAGTACACAACCCAACCCCACTCTAGAAGCATCTGTATACACAACATAAGGCTCGTCCTGCTCAGGCAGTGCTAACACCGGCGTGGTAGTCAACATCTGCTTGAGACTTGCAAAACTTGCCTCACACTCTGGTGACCACACAAATGGGACATCCTTCCCTGTAAGCTTAGTCATCGGCTGAGCCATACTCGCAAAACCCGAACAAACCTCCTGTAGTAACCTGCTAACCCCAGGAAACTCCGAATCTCAGTGGCACTCTGCGGCCTCGGCCACTCCCTGATGGACTGAATCTTCTCTGGATCCACTGAAACTCCCTCAGCTGAAACAATATGACCCAAGAACCCCATCTCACGCTGCCAGAAACTGCACTTGCTCAGCTTAGCAAACAACTTCTGCTCCCGCAGCTTCTCCAACACTGCTCTCAAGTGTACTGCATGCTCCTCAGACTCTTAGAATATACCAGGATGTCGTCGATGAAAATGATGACTGACACGTCCAGAAACTCCTGGAACACGCTGTTCATCAATCTCATAAACGCAGCTGGTGCGTTTGTCAACCCAAACGGCATCACCACAAACTCGTAGTGTCCATACCTCGTCCTGAAGGCTGTCTTCCTCACATCTGCCTCATGAATAGGAATCTGATGATATCCTGATGCCAAATCGATCTTGGAGAACCAAGTAGCACCCCTCAACTGATCCAACAACTCATCAATCCTCGGGAGAGGGTACTTGTTCTTCACAGTAACTCGGTTCAGACCCCGATAGTCAATACACAACCGAAAACTCCCATCCTTCTTCTTAACAAACAACACCGGAGCTCCCCACGGTGAACAACTAGGACGGATAAAACCTTTACCCAACAAATCCTCAAGCTGCTTCTTCAGCTCTGCCATCTCTGCTGGAGCCATCCTGTAAGGAGCCTTGGATAACGGCATCGTCCCCGGTTCCAGCTCAATAGTAAAAGGATCCGACCGAGATGGTGGTAATCCCTGCAATGACTGGAACACATCCTCAAAGTCCTCCACAACCGGAATACCGCTAACCGTAGACTTCCCCACTGACTCTGGCATAGATATGTAACCAGATAAGCCTCACGGCCCTTCTCGATCATCTTCCCGCCTGAACGGCTGAGATCACGAGACTCCCGAAGTCGGTCTAATACCCTGAAAAACCAACTTCCCTCCTGGACGCTCAAACTCCACTCTACCCCGATAGCAGTCCAAATGCACCCTATACCGATGTAACCAATCCATACCAAGAATGACATCATATAACTCCACTGGACTGATAAGCAAATCCGCTGGCCATGACTCCCCTGCGATCTGAATATCAACTCCTCCAGCTCGTCCAATAACCCTCAGGAACTTGCCTCCCGCAACTCTGACAACTCCTGAACGCTCTCCAGGATCCCCTCTGATCCCTGCACTCTCGGCACACTCCGGAGTAATGAAGCTATGAGAAGCTCCAGAATCAAACATAACATGGGACTTAAACCCGCCCACCAACAAGGTCCCTACACAAACCCTATGTGTTGAGAACCTAACACTTGACCACAAGCAAAAACAAATATAATCTGAACTATTGAATTAACCAAGTTCGAATCTTAGAAGTTATACCTGTGATCGCTCCTGCACTAGTGCCACCGGCCTCCTGAGTCGAGTACACCTGAGACGTCGGCTCGATCCAACCCACCGGCTGCACACCGTGCTGCACAACCTGCTGCATCCCTGGCTGAGCTCCAGCCTGCAACACTGCTACTGCCCTCTGCTGCAACTTGGGACAACGAGGCTTGATATGCCCCGTCTCTCTGCAGTAGTAACACACTCGAGTATCTGCCCGCGGCTCTGTCACCGCCCGCTGCTCTGTCACTACCCGCTGCTCACCCTCTCGAGGACAGCTAGTCACCTTGTGGTCTCTGCTACCACACCCAAAGCATCTCGCACCCCCATGCCTCGACCTCTGCATGACATCAAACTTCCGCTTCTGCCCTTGCGCAGGCTTACCGCCCTTGCTAGGAACAGAAGACGGCTGAGACTGCTGTGGCTGCACTGAAGGACTGACCACAACCACCTGTGACCTCAGATCATCCTCTATCCCAGCTGCAACCTCAACCAACTCTGCTCTCGTAGCATAACTCCTCACTCTGCACCGAGTCCTCAAATCATCCCGCAGAGCCAGCAAAAACCTCCGCACCTGAGCCGCCTCTGGCTCCCATGCCCTGCCTGCATACCCCACAAGCCGACTGAACTCTGCATCCAGCTCCCGCACTGTACGGTCTCCCTGAGTCAACCCCAAGAACCGTGCCTCCATGCGATCAAGAGCCTCCTGAGGAAAATACTTGGAGTTAAACTCCCCACAAAATCTCCCCAAGTCATACCCTGCTGCACCCTCCGTGCTGTCACCGACCTCCACCACACACGTGCATCTCCGACAAGTAAAACACTGCCAGATCCACTCTGTACCGGTCGGGACACCTAAGCGAAAGGAAAATATCCTCCATCCGCTCTCTCCACTCATCCGCTACACTCGGATCAATACTCCCTGAGAAATACCCTGCTCCCACATGCCGCAGCTGCTCCATCATCCGCACATACTGTGCATCCACTACCTTGGTCCCCGGCTGCACACCTGCCTGCAAACCCGCTGCAGGCTGCACCACTGGAACCTGTCCACCACCCACTGGCGGCACCACTGGATCCTGCCCACCAACCACCGGCGGCACTACTGGATCCTGCCCACCAACCACTGGCGGCACCACTGGACCCTGCCCACCAACCACTGGCGGCACAGCTGCTGGAAGTCGCTGCAAAGCCTGAGCCACCTGAGCTAGCAAGTCAATCAAGACATCCTCCCTGCCCGGAGCACCTCCTGCTGCAACCCCCACACCCGGGCAACACCGTGACCAACACCGTCACCCAAACCAGCCTGGTCTCCAGACACTATAGGATCAGCCTGTGACTCCGCTACCTCCTCACTGGCCATGCTCTGGGTCTCACTCTCACTGGCCACAGGAACCTGACCTCGTCCCCGACCACGACCACGACCACGTCCACGACCCCGACCACGACCACGACCACGCCCGCGACCAGCAGCAACCTCACCTCTAACCATCTGTATCAACCAAGAACAGAAGGCTAAGCAAACAATAATCCTATTACACAAAAACACAACTTACCATGGAATCACAAAACAGGCTCGAAGAGGATGTTCTAGGACTTCATGCCACACACAATTGCCATTCACACAATCAACTATAGCATGTAATCCTAAACATCAACAGCAAAAGCACAATGAACCCTAGACCTAGAACCGTAAGGGCTCTGATACCAAAATGAAACAACCCTTCCCGTTTTTTTTTTTTTTAATACCTAAATTTACTAGTGGTCCCATACCCACTAACATCCTAACCACAATCAAATACCGCGGAATAACCAAATAAAACCAATTCCAACAACAATAAACCAATACTCAATAGCAACATATTCCAAATCAAGAAATAACCAACAACTAACATCCTACAATGTTCCATTGACTTAATCTAGCAACCTAACATCAGCTAGACCACAATCAATCAAGCCCCTAGAACATCCTCCTCTTCATAGCCCTTGATCCCACGATCACACTTTTCCTTTACCTGCACACCACAAACAACAATTGAGATGCGTAAGTATTATCATAAATACTTAGTGAGGCCATCCTCCCATCTACTGGGTTATACACACAAGCAGATGAGACCTCCCAAGTCATCAAACAACAAGAACACAATCAAAACATCAAACCAGGAAAACATAAGACACGGCAAGAAACAGTGTCGACCGATGCTAGAAATGGGTGCCGATCGATGCTACTCCAGAAGGTGCCGATCGATGCCTCAAAAGTGGTATCGATCGATACCACAATTGCAGACTCGACCTGCGCGAATCTCAGCGACGAACTCCGGATCCAATCAACACAAATCCGACTCCAAACACGTCTAACCATCTCGAAATCACTAGAAATCACAAATACAATGTACCCAAGCAAGCAAACACCACATACAACAAGGAATCACACAAAAACAAAGGAGATCTCATGCTTAGATCAACCATGGTCAAGCACTCACCTTAATTGCAGAAGAAAAAGGTTGAAAAACGGTAGAGCAACTCCTTAGGAAGCTTCTCCTTCGTTCCCAGCAACAGAATCCTCAAGAAAAACCAGCAATCTCACCAAATCTCTCTTAGGAACTCAAGAACCCTCTTTCCTCTCTTTTTCTCTCAAAACGGCGACCAAACACTGAAAACACGACCTTGAGTCGTTTCCCCCTTTTTACACACGAATTAGGGATTTCCCTGAACCAAACCGAACCAATTCGGCAATTAAATCAAACCGGTCGAACCCAGAAATTAGTAGTATCGATCGATGCCACAAGGGTGTCGATCGATACTCCTTCCAAAAACACAAAATCTGGTTCGCGGATGTTACACAGTCTCCATTTTTTTCTCTAATTTTATTTCTTTCTTCTTTCTTTATTTGTTTTCATCATCGGTTTGCTTGTTTCTCTTTACTTCAGTCACCATTTTTCTTTTTTTCTCTAATTTTATTTCTTTCTTCTTTCTTTATTTTTTTTCATCATCTGTTTGCTTGTGCCTCTTTACTTCAGTCTCTATTTTTCTGCTTTCTTTAATTTTATTTCTTTCTTATTTCTTTATTTGTTTTCATCATCTGTTTGCTTGTTTCTCTTTATTTCAGTCTCCATTTTTCTATTTAATCTAATTTTATTTCTTTCATCTTTCTTTATTTGTATCATCTGTTTGTTTGTTTCTCTTTACTTCAGTCTCCATTTTTTTCTTTTTTTTTTATTTGTTTTCATCATCTGTTTACTTGTTTCTCTTTACTTCAGTCTCCATTTTTCTGCTTTCCATAATTTTATTTCTTTCTTCTTTCTTTATTTGTTTTTATCATCTGTTTGTTTGCACTACAAGAAAAAGCTGTTATTGTGACGTTTGTTTGAGACGAAAATTTTTTGTCACAAAGCTGTGACCGTTTAGATACTTTTTTGTGACATAATTTTTCAGTCTTAAATTAGTAATTATTTCGTCACAATATTATTACGAATTAAATCGTCACCAAAAATTGTCTCTATTAGCGACTAAATAGTGTCGATATTATTAATTGTAACAAGTGTGACGGTTTTACTACAATCATGTAGTCACAAATAGTGACGTTTATTTGAGACAAAATTATTTGTCACACATTTGTAACCTTTTAATATAGAGAATGGTGATTTTATTGTATTGTATGAAGAAAATATAGATTAATAACTAAAAACTTACTTTTATAAAATAAGTCAATTACATCATCATTGTTAACATTTCATAATTTTCCTTAAAACTAAAAAAAACTAAATTTTAAAGTAGATAACTATTTTTACTTATAGTTAAACATTCATCTTAATCTTACTTCCTCTCCATTTATCTCATGTTCACCACTTAATTCTGAAACAGCATGAATATAAATAAAAGAATGTTAATCCCATATCCATCGTCCCCACTTAATCATTTTCTAATATAAACAAAATACATAGTCAACATAATGTACCTTTGATATCAAAGTGTTAATAAGATCCAGCAAACAGACTAACGCAGGCTGGTTCGATTAGAGAGTTTATATGGAAAAAAAATTAGGTTGAAAGGAAATTTAGGAAAATATGGTAAAAGAATCTCAATAAATTATTTTTTCCGGAAACAAAAATATTAGACTGCCAAAATTAGTTAGAAAATATCACAAAGAAAAATTTTTAAAAAAAAAGTAAAATATTTTGGTTTAGAAGCCAAAGATCGCCGCTTTCTAACAATTTTTTTGATAATTATCCTTTTTGAATTATAGTTAGATATAAACTATAATATTTTTATTATTCTTTTATTATATTAGTGATATGAATAGGAAATCTTATCATGTGTGTTGAATATATATTGTGTATCGAGATAGAAAAAAAAATCAATAGACTTTTAGAGATCTAGAACGGGAGAGGTAACTTCTTTTCATACAATCTATCAATAATTCCCTTTATTCTTTGGGTACTTTCTAGATGTCGTATGTTGTAGAGATTCTTTGTTATTTTTACTTTATGTATAATTAAGCCAATTAAGGTTGTCTCATCTCTCTTTTGAATTCTATATTATATTGACCAGCTTATATTTACACCCGTATATGTAGCTAGAGAGAGCTAAGTTCTTTATTATTCGTCCTGTATTTTATAATTAAGCTATCTCTCGTTTGAATATTGTATTAACAAATCATCTAGCTAATACATATATAATTGTTCCAATGATCTCTAGTAAATATTATATAGTTATTTTCTAAATAATTGATTTAATGTTCTATTGTATAATAAGTCTTGTCCAAGAGAGTACAAAGGGTACATAATAAGTTTTTTCTAACATACGCTTTTGGATATTGCAGGTCAAATATATAATGTCGTCAAATAACAATAGATATGTTACAAGAAGTTGGATGTATGAAAGAATCGACCACAAAACAAATTTACCGTCACATGAATATTGTCAAGGGTTGGAAAATTTTATGAGATTTGCAAAGAGTCAACCATTGTTTTGGAGAGTGGCAAACTCTTTTGTCCATGTTACATATGTAAGAATGGGAGACCTTTATTGCCAGAAGCTAGCGTCTCGGGGCATTTATACAATAGGGGCTTTATGCCTAATTATTGGGTTTGGATTTCTCATGGAGAAAATTACGATTTTGTTGAAAATCATTCTGTTGAAGATGATTTGGGATCTGAGTCCCACACAGAGCCCGTGAATCCTTATGTGGCAATGGTTTATGATGCATTTTGTTATACAGAATCTGGATTTGATCACAATATGGAAGAAGAGCCTAATCCTGAAGCAAAAAGTTTTTGTTATTTTGGATGCTGCAAAACATCCAATTTATAATGGATGTAAAGAAGGTCTTTCGCAACTATCTTTAGCAGCTAGACTCATGAAGTTGAAGACCGATTATAATCTACCCCAAAATTGTATGGATTCGATTTGTGAGATGATGAAAGAATATTTGCCTGAAGATAATAACGCAATGGAATCTTACTACGAATTAAAGAAGCTTATGAGGTCTTTGGGTTTGCCTTATCAAAAATTGATGTTTGTCAAGATAATTGCATGCTATTTTGGAAAGATGATGCAGACAAAGAGAATTGTCTATTCTGTAAGAAAGCTAGATTTCATCCTACTGAAAAGCCTGGGCAAAAAAAAATTGCATATAGTCAAATGTTTTATTTGCCAATTTCTGACAGATTGAAGAGATTGTATCAATCCGAAGTTACTGCAAAAGATATGAGATGGCATGCTGAACATACAATGAGTAGTGGAGAAATGTGTCATCCATCTGATGGAGAAGATTGGAAACATTTTCAAGAAATATTTCCTGACTTCGCATCCGAGCCAAGAAATGTGTACCTTGGGTTATGCACAGACGGTTTTAGTCCATTTGGCATGTCAGGACATAACTATTCATTATGGCCTGTGATCTTGACTCCTTATAATCTGCCACCAGAGGTATGTATGAAACAAGAATTGATGTTTTTAACAGTTCTTGTTCCTGGTCCAAATCATCCTAAGAGAAGTCTTGATATTTTTCTTCAACCGCTAATAGAGGAGCTAAAAGATTTGTGGTATAACGGCGTGAATGCATATGATATTTATACGAAGCAGAACTTTCTCTTACGAGCCGTACTTATGTGGACTATAAGTGACTTTCCTGCTTATGCTATGCTTTCTGGGTGGACAACTCATGGTCGGTTGGCATGTCCTTATTGTTTGGATCAGACAAATGCATTTCAGCTAAAGAATGGTAGGAAAACAAGTTGGTTTGATTGTCATCGCTGTTTTCTACCAATAGATCATAGCTTCCGACGGAACAAAATAAATTTCAAGAAAGGAAGGATTGTAAATGACACTCCGCCTGAACTGCTTACAAGTGAAGAGCTCCTGAAAGAAGTTGAATGTTTTCCCAAAACAGTTGTGTGGAGGGAACCATGGAAAATTACAAGGATATGGTGAAATTCACAACTGGCATAAGCAAAGTATTTTATGGGAGTTACCTTATTGGAAAGATCTTAAACTACGCCACAATCTAGATGTGATGCACATCGAAAAGAACTTTTAGATAATACCATTTATACTTTACTGAATGTGCAAGGAAGGACAAAAGATAACGTCAAATCGCGACTTGATTTGAAAGAGTATTGTAATCGAAAACAGCTACACTTAACAACCGATGGAAAGGCCCCAACTCCAATTTTCAGACTACAAGGAAATGCGAAAACTGCATTTTTACAATGGCTCAAAAATGATGTTAAATTCTCTGATGGATATGCATCAAGTTTATCTAACTGTGTTGATTTTAGTGGTGGAAAATTAACAGGAATGAAAAGTCATGATTGTCATGTTTTGATGCAACGACTAATTCCGATTGCATTTGCGGAGCTTTTGAATAAATCGGTACATGAAGCACTTTCTGGTAAGTGATTTAGAGCTTCGGATGTTTAATGACGTATCTGTTTTGTTTTTGAACATAGCTACAGAATTCTCGGTGGTGATCTGTTTTTTACATTTTACAGTGCTCTGTTTTTTATTTATCTTGGTTGGTAGTTAGATAAATGGTATAACGTAGCTAGTAACGGTGCTCTGTTTTTTAACGATGCTCTGTTTTTCCATACGGTGCTCTGTTTTATAATAATATTTAGCTTATATGATATTATATTGATTAATATGTGTATTTCTATATGGTGCTCTGTTTCTATACGGTGCTGTGTTTTTATTGTATGGATTCGATTTTTCGCTGCTCTGCTTTTTTTTTATTTTTTATTCTGTTTGGTAGTTAGATAAATAATAAGTCGTATAACATGTGACGTATAACATGTGAAGCATTTTTTGTATTACTCTTGTTTGGGTATAAACTTTTAGATAATACCATTAATAGTTTACTAAATGTATTACGATCGGTGTGCTGTATACTGTGATTATATAATACGCATTTTTTTCTGTTTTTTAGGTATCAGCTTATTTTTTCGGGATCTTTGTGCAAGAACTTTGAACAAAGATAGCATCGCAATATTACAACAGAACATTTGTATAGTTCTTTGTAATTTAGAGAAAATTTTTCCTCCCTCCTTTTTTGATGTCATGGAGCATTTACCGATTCATTTACCTTATGAAGCTCGGTTAGGAGGACCTGTGCAATTTAGATGGATGTATCCATTTGAAAGATATATGGGCCATTTAAAGAAGAAGGTTAAAAATAAAGCAAAAGTAGAAGGTTCCATTATCGAACAATACATCAATGAAGAAATATCTACTTTTGGTAGTTATTATTTTGAGCCGCATATTAAGACAAAAAGTCGATTAGGAGCTCGACATTTTGATGGCGATGATGGAGGTACACACCCATCTGCTGAAATTCCAGAAATTTTTCTCAACATGGGAGGGCTAGTGGTAAACCAAAAGAATTTTGGTTACAAGATAAAGACTACCATATTGCACATACATATATTCTCCGAACAGTGATGAAATATTGTTAAAATCATTCGAAAGGTACGCATAAGGCATGTCATGTTTTCATTATTGGCTAAACATTAAATAGTGTTATGTTTCATAATTATTAAATTTTTTCTGTAGGTTGTTCGATGAAACCATGGTTGTTGCTAATCCTAACATAAGTGGAGATGACCTTATCTTGCGTAGAGAAAAATTTCGCACGTTGGTTAAAAGAACATGTAAGGAATCATATAATTTAAAAGTTAATAACTCAATTGCTTTATATAAACGTTTTCTTTTATTGATTAAATCAGGTGGAAAAAAATTGGAGTGATAGTTTATACCCAAAGTGGTTACGATCACTTGCCCATGGTCCGATGCTCAAAGTTACTAGTTGGCCTATGTATTTTTGTCGTGGATATATATTTCACACATACGACTATGGGAAAGACAAGAAAAATGCTAACTATGGAGTTTGTGTAAAAGGTACATCATCTTCTGGTTCAAATGATGAACATGATTTCTATGGAGTATTAAGAGAGATTATAGAGCTTCAGTATCCTGGGCCGATCATCTTAAAATTGTGGTTTTTAAGTGTGATTGGTATGATTCAACCATTGGCAAAGGTGTAAGAGTAAATAAGTCGGGATTATTGATGTTAATGCTGCAAGGGCTTATGGAAAATATGACCCTTTTATATTAGCTTCACAAGCAGATCAAGTGTGTTATATACCATATCCACGGGTGACTCAGAAAAGATCAACAATGGAAAGCAGCAATAGTTATACAACCTAGGGGAAAAGTGAGGCTCAATCAAAATTTGGATTTGACTGCAATTCAATCTGAAAACAGTAATTCGGTTGTTGATGTTGATCCATTGGAAGTTGAGACATTAATAGATGTACATGGAGAAGTAGAAGATCTTGAAGATATAGAAGAAGAAGAACCGAATTTTGAATCAGATGGTGAAGACGAAAACTCTGATCCAGAGCTAAGTGATGAAGAGTGAATTTAATTTTTTCACAATTTTGTTTTTTTTTTAATTAAGCTATTTTTTTTTGTCACAATTTTTAATTAAGCTTAATAAAGGAATTATTTACTCTAAACAGTGAACCACCGATTCTATCTCTCTCTCTCTTCTCATCTCTCTTCGATTTAGCTTTCAATCATGGTTCTGCAAGTATGGGAGACATTGAAAGAAACAATCATGATTTAGCTTACACGGGACTTTCTCCAGCTACGTTTTTCACCGTAGTAGCTCTCGCTTTCGCCGTTTACCAAGTCGTCTCCGGTTTCTTCGTCTCTGATGAAGTTCACCGACCTCGTTCTTTGGAGGTACATCCCGAATCTGACCCTCTTCCGCCGCCGGTTCAGCTCGGAGAAATCACCGAGAAGGATCTTAAGCTTTATGACGGCTCAGATTCCAAAAAGCCCCTTCTTATGGCCATCAAGGGTCAGATCTATGATGTTTCTCAGAGCAGGTACTTACTTTACAAATCAATGGTTTGAAATTCTAATCATCGCTACTTAGACATAGATAGATAAACGGTTATCGCAATTCTTGTTTTCCTATACCAAACGGTTATACCAAACGATAGATAAATGTCATCACTGGTCTACACTTCTTGTTTTCCTTGTGCTTGTGTGTTGAATTGGAAGAATATCTATCAAGTTTTCCAAGTTATAATCAGGAGTATGTGTGGCTCTAAACTTTCACTGCTCTGATTTGGGCTTAGAAGTAATCGAAATTTTTTACTCTATGTGTAAACTATCACTGCTCTGCTCTGATTTGGGCTTATATAGAGAAATGATCTGTGCACATTTTGATGATCTATAACAATTGATTCTTCTTTCTTTGTTGATTCTAAGTTCTAACTGTGTATAGGACTTAAGAGGGTCGTTCGTATTGGTTTCTATTATTTCACTCATTTTGATGATCTATAACAATTGATTCTTCTTTCTTTGTTGATTCTAAGTTCTAACTGTGTATAGTTCTAACTGTGATTCTTCTTTCTTTGCGGCTTGTACTGTGATCCCTTATTATAGTTGTATAAAGTCTCAAATATTAGTTGGAGATGCCCCTTAGAATTTAAGCGCTTAAAAATTTCCCAAGCGCTTAAAAATTTCCCAAATATTTCAATAATTTTTGGACTTTTCCCTCTTAAATATATTATACCTTAAACCTTCACTAGTATTTAAAAGAATATAGGTGACCTCTAAATTATAACCCTAATTAAAAACTGTATTCGTTTTCTTTGTAGCCGCTTCTTCTCTCTCGCTCTCACCTGTCACTCTTGCAAGGTTAGTGGCCATCTTCTTCCATTAAATTATTAGATCTGTATTGTAGAGTGATTACCATTTGACTTTTCGGTGGTGCTCTGTTTTTTTACATCTTTTGGTGCTCTGTTATTTTTTTTTTACTTTACATTTTTATGTGTTCGGTGCTCTGTTCTGTTTTGTATTACTCTCGTTTGTCTAGCAACGATCGGTGTGCTTTTCACTTTTCTAAGGGTTATATATAATCGTAGATCTGTAGTTGTGATGCCGTAAACATATATTTTTATAGATGACTTAGATGGTGTATTACTATCTTCTTTATTCAACTTTATCTCCTAATTACTTTGTCGTTACCTAATCTTCATTTCTATTGTATTATAGATGACTCGTCCTCCAACTTCAAGTGGACTTTGGTTTGGAACATCACGTAATCTTCAATCTGGAGGTTCTCATGCTTCTGGCTTGCGAAGACCATCATCTCCTCGACCCTCAAACTCAAATGCTGCAGCAATCACTGAACCAAATGAAGAAAGAGAACAAATTGCACCAGTGATACGTGATACTCGAGTGCTTCATCCGTCAAGAAGAAATGGAGCTAAATGGTAACTTTTTTTTTTTTAAATATGTACTTAAACGTACAAATATGAATACGACTATTTTTAATCACATGTGTTACAGGTTCAAACATAACACTGAAGTATCAACACGTATTCGAAAGATCATTGAAGCATCTTTTAACGGACCGTGGTATAGCTGGAAAAAAGTGCCTGGTTTTTACAGAGATTCGTGGTTTACAACATTTAAGGTTTGCTTTATTTATTAAACATTTGAATAATACTTTCATCATTTATTTAATTAATGTTTGATATAATTTCTATTCTAGACATACTTCGAGTGGGATGCCTCAATTGAGCAACTTGTTAAAGCCAACTTTGATAAGCTTGCTGCTACTCGTCTTAAAGGAATGGTTAGCCTTGCAAAGTTCAATGCAGCAAAACCCAATGGAGAAAAACCTGAATGGATTCTCTCTGAACATTGGAGTGTAATGTTAGATTATTGGAGGACACCAAAAGCCAAAGGTAAAAGTGAGAAAGCTCGTACTTCGCGACTATCTACTCGTGATGGTTTAGGTGTCCATCGACACAGAGCAGGTTCACGCAGTTATGTCAAAGTGCAAGATGCTTTGGTAATGTTTATGTTTATTATTATTCCTATTTTTCTACGAAAACTTCAGATTTATATTATTTCTTACATTGACTATTTCTTCCCTTATAGGTTGCCAACAATGAAGACTCTTCTTTCATTGCTGTGATGAAAAAACACACCAGAAATCTGATGGAACATATGTTGATGAAAAAGCACGCCTCATTGCAGAAAAATTTGATGAACATGTGGAAGAACTCTTGTCACAGAGAGTCTTCAAATGGTGAGGGTTTAACCCAAGAGGAGAAAAACGAAATTTATGTTAAGGTAATAGTTATAGATTAAATTATGCATAGCTACATATGTTTTGCTGATTTGTAAATTTACTACTCTTTTTGGGTTTGAAAATACATAACATTGTTTATAAATGTGTGTTTTTTTATAGATTGCTGGAATATCAAAACAAGGTCGTGTATTTGGAATTGGGTCACTGCACAATGGAATTTCTATGTCTTTGGGTGATCCATCAGTCCCACAACCTACGGAAGAAGAATTTGGTACATTAAACCATCGACTTGAAGAACTTGAAAATGAATTGAAAAAGAGTCGTGATGGAAACTTACTCCTTGAGAAACGTCTCCAAGCACTAGAGGACAACTTTGTTTCCACAAGTTCCCCTGGAATTTCTATGTAATCGAGTCTGGTTTGGCTTTATTTATAGTTGCTACTTAATTAAGTTTGGTTTGGTTTTGTTTAGTTTATTCATAATACTATGGTTTTTATTTCTATTTTATATTATGTTATTTTATTTTTCATAAATTTGATTTGGATTAGCACATTGTTGGATATTGGTTTCTTTATTTTAATTTATAAAATAATAAATTAGTTTAAAATATTATTTTAATTATTAATATATAAATTATGTACCATTGTAACAATAATTTTTAAAAACGAGAGGATGATGGTTTTGGTCATAATTGCAACGATTTTGTGACAGTTAGGTGAAGATGTTTAGTCATCATTTGTAATATTTTGAGACTATAGTTTTGTTATAATTAGTGATTTATTTAAAATGGTTATGCTGGTCACAACATATGATGGTTTTGAGACGATTTTTTAGTTGATATTTTTGACCAGTTAGCAACGATTTTTTTGTAATCATCAGAGACGGTTTGAGACTAAAGTTTTGTCATAACGAATGACAGTTTTGATACATGTTTTTAGTTAGTAACCGTGACGGAAAAGTGACATTTAACAGGTCACTAAGTGTGACGTTTTGAGACTACAACGGTGTTGTAAATAGTGACTAACTTGATACGTGATTTCGGTCATGAAATAAAACGTATTTGGGACAATAATTTCAGTACGCAATTGTGACATTTTAGATACGTTTACAAATCATAACATTTGGTGACGAAATAGATACGTAAGTGTTAGTCGCAACTCGTGTGACGTTTTAGTGACTAAAAAAAATTTGTGACCAGCGTATTGTAACCATTCACCGAACGTCACAGATTCGTAACAATATTTTTATTGTGACGAAAAAAAACTTATTGTGACGGAATATTACGTGACAATGGACTCATTTTCTTGTAGTGTTGTTTCTCTTTACTTCATTCTCCATTTTTCTGCTTTCTATAATTTTATTTCTTTCTTCTTTCTTTATTTGTTTTCATCATCTGTTTGCTTGTTCCTCTTTACTTAAGTCTCCATTTTTCTGCTTTCTCTAATTTTATTTCTTTCTTATTTCTTTATTTGTTTTCATCATCTGTTTGTTTGTTTCTCTTTACTTCCTCGTGCCTCTCGCATCTTGGTTTTAGTTTTTCCAGAAAGTAAAAAATAAAATCTGCACATTGAGAATTAGAAACATTAGCCATGCAAAAAAATATAGCACGTATATTTATTCAACGGATCAAAAACATGAAAACCGAAAATGCTAAAAATATTGAAGAGATTAAAAGTTTACAAAACTAAGATTAATGTATGAACTTAGTAGTGTCGACTAACAATAATAATAATCTAACCGAAGAAACACTACAGGTCAGCGAAAATATTAAATTACCTTGAATTAGAGATTGATGCTTGTTAGTTAAAAAGCATTTCAATTAAACAATCTTTTAGTACTCAGAAAACAATTTTTGAAATCCAAAAAATTTAATATATAATAAATAAAGAGGTGTAAGACATAGATGTGTGAAAAAAAGGTGTCAAAATTAATAGATGAGAAACATGGAGATACAACAAAAAGGTGTAAGACATAAGACATAGAGGTATGAAATAAAAAGGTGTTAAAATTAAGAGGTGTGATTTTTGAAAGATAGGGGTGTAATGAAAAGACATGATTAATAGGTACAACAAAGAGGTGTAACACATAGAGGTGTGAAATTAAAAGGTGTAAAAATTTATAAAATGTGATTTTTGAAACCAGAAGGTACAACAAAGAGATGCAAAGACTAAGAGGTGTGATTTAAAAGGTATAAAAATGAATGGATGTGATTTTTGAAACCAGGAGGTACAACAAAGAGATGCAAAGACTAAGATGTGTGATTTTTGAAAGATGGGGTGCGATGAAAAGACACGAATTAATAATTTTAAACCGTTGGATTAAAACTGAAACCAATCTCATCCGTTGGATTAAAAGTTGACACAAAAAATGGGTTTGCTATTATATATAGATTATGATTCTTTGGTTTGGTAGAAATTGTAGAAATTATGGTTCGGTTTAATCCGGTTCAAGTAATTGACGTTAACAGTAACGGGCAATTCACGGTAGATATTTATATATGCGGCGACGCCGTCGTCCTACACGCCATTCCCCACGTCGTACGAAGCTTCTCTTTCGCCGTCCTCCGTTTCGCGATTTTTTTTTTCCCGGCGAAACCCTAATTTGGTAAAGCTTAGGCAACGAAGAAGAAGAAGAAGATCATGAAAGGGATTACGAGGCTTCTCAATTCTCTTACGCGACGTACACCTTCTGTTACTTGTTCTCCTTCTTCTTCTTCTCTTCTGCTATCACATCGTCCTCTGTTTATATCGGCGGCGGCGACGCACTTGGCGACGAGTCTATTGGATTCCAGAACGACAAATGCTTCTCGCAACTCTTTGAGATCTTCTTCGTTTCCCCTGAATTGGATCGGTATGATGTTTATAGCTTTAACTGAGATTTGAGTTTTATTAGCTTATCAAAAATGTTAAAAAAGGAGTAATCTTTATTTCCTGATTCTTGACTTTGAAAAATCTTATGGGCACAGTGCAAAGGAGGACAATGTTTATCCAAACGCAATCAACACCAAACCCTTCATCTCTCATGTTTAATCCTGGTAAACCAGTTATGGAGATTGGAAGTGCTGATTTCCCTAATTCTCGTTCTGCTATGGGTTCACCTTTGGCCAAAGACATATTCGCCATTGATGGTATCATTCCCAAACATGTACATTTGTTAGTTCCTTACATGAGCTTTGTTTAGTGACTAAAGACTTCTCTGATGATGCAGGTATAGTTAGAGTTTTCTATGGGTCAGATTTTGTTACTGTAACAAAGTCAGATGATGTGACATGGGATGTTCTCAAGCCTGAGATCTTTGCAGTGATTATGGACTTTTACTCATCTGGTCAGCCTTTGTTTCTCGATTCACAAGCTACAGCTGCCAAGGATACCGCTATTCACGAGGTAGGCTTCCATTTCCATATGTTCGTCAAGATTTTGGTAAGTAACAACTTTGAATGCCAAATGATAACATCGTTTTTCTCAAACTGCGATTAGGATGACTCTGAAACTGTGGCAATGATCAAGGAACTCTTGGAGACGCGTATCCGACCATCAGTTCAAGATGATGGAGGGGACATTGAGTATTGTGGATTCGATACGTAAGTTTTTTTCTATGATTTTTGAGAAATTGTTTAAGAAGATCTGATTCTTTATCCTTATCAGAGGTTTATGTTTTGATCAGGGAAACTGGTATAGTTAAGCTTAGAATGCAAGGAGCTTGTAGCGGTTGTCCAAGTTCATCTGTTACTTTGAAATCAGGAATTGAGAATATGTTGATGCATTATGTATCTGAGGTAAATAAAGCTTACCATTTATCATTTCTGTTTTGCTTTCTGGTCTTCATCAAGATCTTGTTATAGTCTCTTTTTTTATAAATCATCAAGATGACTCACCGAAGCGCTTGTACAAAATACAGGTCAAAGGCGTTGAGCAAGAATTTGATGGTGAAGAGGAGGGAACATCGTCTGGACCATTGGAGTAGAGTAGCAGAATGCAGAAATGCATCAGAAAGAAACTTGAGATTTGTTGTTGCTCTTCAATATTCAGAAGAAGAATAAACCAGAGGTACATTAGTGTTGTCTTCTCCTCAACCTGGCAGCCTCAGAAAACTATAGACTACTGGGAAATCTTTGGGCCTCCTGATATAACCCCAACAACTGCTCTTATTGTGCGTTTGATTGTAGTCGAGAGGGTAAAGATTTGTTGCCTAAGCTTAAATATTTTTGCTGATTTGAAGTTATTTAAGGTTTGTGCTCGCATCAGTGGATGATTCAACTACATTAACAAAGGGTGTTTTTATAAATTTGATCAAGATATGATCATTACAAACCACAATTACTGGCATAAATACAGAGGCATATGAAGTGTTGCTGGTTAAATAGCGAATTCAGTTACGGCATATCCTGGCCGTAGGCATTGTGACACAGACAGGAGCATACTTCTTCTTGGCAGCCTCTGTTCCTCTCTTTGGCTCATCGTCCGCCATTGCCACCTTGGCTAAGGAACACACAGCCGCAGCTGCAGCTGTGAACACCAGATCCCTTCTCATCTGCATGCTCTGTTCTTGCTTCTTGTTCTCCAAGCTTGTTGTGTTCTCGCTGGTGGAGGCTTTGACGACGGTGAGGCTTCTTCTGCTGTTGCCGGATATGTTTGCCGGAAGCTTTGAGACGGTAGGGAGAAAAGGAGATGTCATGGTCATTGACGCCATTGCAAAGTGGTAAGTTAATTTTACCACGTGTGATCTTCTTGATCTCTCTCGCTGTTTATCTGATGGGTTGGTGACTTGTGTTTAAAAAGTTGGGGAACAAGAAAAGAATTGATATTTGAGGGATTATAATCCATTTCCTTATCCAAAATATGAATTTATTTCAAATGGGTTGTTGCTATTTTGCCACGTATCTTTGTGCTATCCTCTTTTTGGCTTTTTGCATACATAACGATGAGCTTTGTGGTCGTTTGATCAAAAGCTTAAGCCCCTTTCTAAAGAGAGTGCTAGAAGCTTTTAAGTTCATTCTTGTTTTGTGAAATAAATCTCGATTTTTTTCAACAATACAATCTTTCAAAAAAGAAGCAAAAAAGTCCAAAGCTCAATTCATTTCTTCGAACACCAACCAATACGGATGACAGTAATCTCTTCCGACGTCGCCGCATTCTAATGCCGCGTGTGGGTTCAGGTTAGCCTCTTCTCTTTATTGTTAGAAAATTTGGGGGAGTTAAATTAGGGATTTGATATGAAAAGTAGGTTATTTGGAAAAAAATTGTACAATTGGTTTGATTGTGATGAATTGTGTGTAAATAAAATTTGTGTTTGAATTTATTGTGTTTTATTTTTAGGAGGCAATGAAAAGCATACACACAAACGTTCATTTTGATTATGGAGGGCATTATTCAGAGGAGCATGAATGGATTTCAAAAAATGGTTTATACACTATATCACTTAAGACCTCTTCTTTGGAGCAAATAACTTTCTCAGTGTTCGTTGATAAGATAAGGAGGAAGATTGGGTAGATGAAACGAAGGGTATGTTGAAATTGAGCTATAGTCTATCTAATGCTCGGAGAGAGTGGTATATTGTAGATGAAGAGGACGTTTTTGTCTATCTAACATCAGTGGATAAAGAAAGACTTAAACCTGTGTTGCATGTAGAGTTATTTAGCGATTTGGAAGCAAACCAGAGTGTTGAGCAACTTTCAAGAGTAGAGCGAGTAAGTTCAGTTGGTTTGAATTATGGGGAGCTCGTTTCAAATGGCAAAGCTGTTGATGTAGAAAATGCTGGCATTCTAACTACTTTCAACCCGTGTGAACAACAAATGAGCCGATTATTGAGGAGGTGTTGGAGAGTTTTGTTAATGAAGAGATTATTGTTAATGAAGAGTGTAAGAATGTAGGACAAATAAATGAATCTGCGGCTGATGTTTCAGATTCAGATATGGATGATAGGCAAGAGTATGTAGAACTCCCATTTAATGTAAAAAAAAGTCAGTTTAAAGAATGGGAAGATGGTACAGGTCTTGAAATAAATCAAGAATTTTGCCTAAGGAGGCTGTGCAAGATCTTGTTTATAGAGCTGCAAATATGAACTGCTTTAATATTAAAACAGTTAAGTCGGATGCGGATCGACTTATGCTAAGATGCAAGCAAGCTTCAAAAGGGTGTAAGTGGTATTTACATATTGCAGGACTTAAGAATTCTGACTATTTTAGTGTCAGAGTACACAGAAAGATGCACACATGCTCTCGATGTGTCGCGAGTACAAACATTACTAAACAAAAAGGGTCAACACGATTAGTAGCATCTATTTTGCATGATGACTATCCAGGTCAATTCGACACCCCTACTCCTAAGAACATCATGAACATCTTGCAAAGAAGACTTGGTTTGCAGTTGTCATACTCTACTGCCTTGAGAGGTAAGAAACAACATGTTAGTGATGTGCGGGGGAGTCCTGAAGCAAGCTACGCAAAATTGTATTCTTATCTGCACATGTTAGAGACGGTAAATCCTGGGACAATAACCCATGTGGAATTGGATGCAGAAAAAGGTTCAAATATCTGTTTATCGCTTTGGGCGCTTGCATTGAAGGATTTAGGGCAATGAGGAAAGTGATAGTTGTGGATGCAACACATCTTAAAACTAAATATGGTGGTAGGTTAGTTTTTGCAACAGCTCAAGATCCTAATCATCACCATTATCCCATTGCGTTTGGTGTAATAGATGGTGAGAAAGATGTGAGTTGGAGCTGGTTCTTCAAAAAGCTGAAAATTGTTATACCAGAAGAACCTGGATTGGTCTTTATGAGCGACAGACATGGAAGCATCATCAAGGAAGTATCTGAGGTGTACCCAAGCGCACTACATGGTCACTGCGTTTGGCATTTGTCTCAAAACGTGAAAAAAAAGCTAAGACAGACAAGAATGATGCTGCGCTTAAATTCGTGGAGTGTGCTCATATTTATACAAAGAATGAGTTTGAGAAAGAGTATGCTGATTTTAGGAGGAGGTTTCCAATAGTGGCTGATTATTTGGATGAGAGCATGGGGTGGAGAAGTGGGCTAGGTGTCATTTTGGAGGAGACAGATACAACATTGACACTAGCAATTCTGTAGAGTCCATGAATAGTGTGTTTGAGAACGCTAGGAAGTACTCTCTACTACCTCTGATTGATGCGATTCTTGAAAAGTTTTCTGAGTGGTTTAACAAACATAGAAGAGAATCTGCTGGTGCATGTGGATTCTCTATTTTGTTGGGTACAACCAGGTTCTACTAGGTACAACTATGACTTAATGAGAAAGTAGTTGTTAAGTGAAATTATGATTACAAAACAATAAATTAGTTACATTAATAATAACACTTTGTACAAGTATACCAATCTGAACCAAAACTTATAAAATAATTCAAATTATATATTTCAGTAAAACATCTTCCATTTTACTAAACACTCTTAATTATATAAGGAACAATTTCTACAACTTAACCTATTTTATCCAAATGATTTTAGAAATTATAATTTTTGAAAATTAATCTTATCCAAACCTTTTAGATGATAATTTATGATGTAAAGTAATGTGTCCAACTACATCAGAGTATACATTCTTCAAGTCCAACTACAAATACACCAATATCTCTATAGTCCAACTATGGTGAGCACCGTACAACTGTACACCCAGGTACAACTATGACTATATTGTGCCGCCATTTATTTATTTTACCCGACAAACCCACACGTGCACTGTTATTTTATTAGAAAAACTTGGATTTTTTTTTTTCTTCCTATAAAAGAACATTCTTGGGCTCGAAAAAGGGGATCTAGGGTTGAAACTAAAGAGAGGAAGGAGACGACTGTGGGAGACGACTCTAAAGGAGACCAAAGAAGGGGATATAGGGTTCACGATTCTGGGTAAGTATTGTATTATTAGTAGGTCGATTTGGATTGTACATCTAGATCTACTTTATTTTCAGTTGAAATCTAATTTAATTTCAATTTTCTTGGAAGTGAAAATGCCAATTAGTTATACTCAGAGTTCAGACTCCGTTGAAAGTATTGATAGTGGCCATGCTCGAGCCGATGGCGATTATGGAATTCCGAAGGTTTGTTGGTGTGGTAAAGGTATGCGCCTAGAGGTGTCTACTGGTAGAGATACTCTAGGCCGAAAATTCTACAGATGTCCAATGAGTGAGGTAAAGTAATAATATCATATATACCTTAGTAATCATGTAGTAATTGCTGAAATTTGTTGACCATGTGTAGACTGCTAGACATCACAAATGGAAGTGGTGGGACAAAGCAGTCGGGGAGGAGATCTCAATCCTACATTACCGACTGGAAGAGCAAATCCAACATGGAGGATTTCAAAATCCAATTTTGGAGTCACTTTGTGCATCATTGCGTGGAATGCGCCTTGAAATTGATGAGCTTAAGACTCGTCTAGGCGAGAAAGAAGAGGAGATTGGTAGGCTGAAAGATTTACTCAAGAAATGGTAAAATGTAAAATGTAAAATGAATGAAAAAATGCGTTAGTTGTTATTGTTGCAGGAGTGTATGGTGAGGCCGTGTATGGTTATGGTTGTAATGACATTGCTGTGTTCTGTTTATTGATGTATTTGTTTAGTTGTACTAATGTTCTAATATTCAGTTGTACTAATGTTCTAATGTTCAGTTGTACTATTGTTATCAGTTGTACTATTATTCTGAGTTGTACTATGGTTCTCAGTTGTACCAATGTTCTCAATTAAACCAAAGTTGTACTCAATTCAACTAGCTTTTACCGTTTACTCAATTCAACCAAAGTACAAAACCTGGAATAATTAGATTCAACCAAAGTACAAAACTAATCAAATCATCCAAAGTACAAAACCAACCAAATTCGAACTACTTCTTGACTTTCTTTTGAGCGGCTACAAATGGTGTCTTTAGCTTCCACGACGCTACCCTTGCTCGCTTCTTGCCAGTTTCAATCACAGTTCCACTGTGCGTCCTCTTCTTCTTCTTCATCTCATCTTCTTCTGCTTTTTCTTGTTGGATTTCTTCATCATCTCCTTCTTCTTCTTGTTGTGTCATTGTCCCTGTCCCTTTCCCAGTGTAGACCACCAAATCACGTGATTGATAATTCATATCATCCATGGGCCGAGGCGTGTATGGTTCATTCTCACTTTTTCCCAGCTCGTACGCCACACATCTTTCAAGATCAACCACTCTCACATCTAACCCCTTGATTTTTTCCTCTACATCACCAATTTTTGAAAATAGCAAACTAAACCTTTTCTCCATAGTCTCCTTTAACTATAACAGCGACAATGCAAGTTCAGGGAGTTCATCACCTCCGGCTTCAGGAAGTTCATCACCTCCGGCTTCAGGGAGTTCATCACCTCCGGCTTCAGGGAGTTCATCACCTCCGAGTTCAACAGGGATTTCAACATTTCTGTGCTCTAAGTCTGTTTGGTAAACACCCTTCCATAGTATTTTCTTCTTCTTCACGATAAGATGCTCTCTCCAACTATCAACAATGGGATCTATAAAACCTATCCCTTCATCAGCCGAATCATCATCTATTATGCGCCTCAAAAGAACTTTCTCTTCCTCATCCGGTTTCAAGATGCTAGTTATATTCTACAAACAATAAATAAATATAAATCAATACTTCTTTAAGGAAAACACAAACAATAGAGGTTCCAAGATACCTTAATACATCCAAGTGCCGCATTTATCTCATCCAATGAAAATCCTCGCATTAAACTTTCAGAGAACTTGTACTTGCACATGCGTGGACAGTTATTCTCTGCGGGTACAGCTACTCTGAATTTGCGTTTAAGATGAGGGATACACTCAAATGCCATAATCTACACATACGAATATCCAATTGTTAAAATAAACTAATATCTACAGTAATCAGTAACTGTTAAATAATGATATCTCAATATTATCTCTAAAGGAATGATGAACCCGGAAAAAGTGATCTGCGCATTTGGTTTCACGGATCCCATTACAGGTCCCCTTAAGTTCGTCATCGCCGACCGGATCCCATTCATACATTTATCGAATGAAAAACGTCGCCATGGAAACCTCTCACATGCATCCAAATCATCAATATCACTCAGAATAAACAGCTCTATGTTTCCATCGGCCTTTGACTTCGCTACCAGTATCTTTCTTAAGAAATACAAGATAGTCAACTTCCTCCGGTCAGTACTGCTTTTCTTGCTCTTCATTTCCTCTAGTTTTGCTTCCACATCACTGATTTTGATTCTATCATTCCTTCCAAACACCCTCTCAACACACTTGTAAGACAACAACTTCTTATCCTTATAATAAAAACTGGGGTAATCATGGCAGTCCAATCCACTTAATAGCGCATGTTCTCTCAATGAATACCTAACAAGGACTCCATTTACCACAAACCAGCATTCCCTTTGCATCTCCGTACAAGCTGTGCGAAGAAAGAGCATCCACATGCCTTGCATCATGTGATTTGGCTCCTCAGGCATATGGAATATGTGTTTAAACTGAGAATGCTCTCTAAACCATTTCCGTTCTGGCTCAAACTGATCAATGTAATCCACTGTTTGCGTCACAGTACACCTTGTGCCTAATTTACAACTCTTGGTGTATTCAGGTGGATAGAAGAACATTTCCTCTGGCTGCAGTGGTTGCTCTTCATCATCATCATCATCAATATCCTGAAATTTAAAACGCAAAGATTGAATTATTAGCTACTGACATAAACCCATATATGATCGAACTACTCACAAGAAGAATTCTCCTAAGATTAGCCTCAAATGATTAAAACCCATAAGCGATTAATCAAAAATTAAGATTAGTCACAAATTGTCAAGTTTCTTCTGTACTAGTTGTAAAGAACCACTATTGCTCATGCTATTGTACCTGAGCATCTGAGATTTCTTCTTCCCCATCAGCTTCTACTTCTTTTTCTTCTGTTGCTTGTGATGGTTCTGTGGGAGGATTACTTTCGTCCACAGCTTCTCCTTTTTCTTCAACTGCTGCTTCTGTCGACTCATATACTCTACCACCATCTCTTACAATAGCCATTGCTAACAAAAACAAACCAAAACAAAACAAATTACATTATGACAAATCAATAATCCAAATCGCTACTAACATTATGACATATCCTCTTTCAAAAAGTTTCCCAGCGATTGAATTAAGAGAGACCAAAGAATCAAAAGGAACAGAGTGAGAGATATTTTCGAGAAATGTCGATTCCGACTAAATATAATATAAACTATCTATTGAGATGCCAATTTCGACAAAGAAGATGAAAGGAGGCTTTAGATCTTACAAAGAGGTTGAAGAACACGGTCGGACCTCGTCGGCGAGAGGATAAGGCTCGACGGAATAGATGACTAGCCGGGAGAAGAATTAACGCCGGACCTCGTCAATTCTTACTTGTCGGAAAACGGAGAAGCTTATCGGAAACGGTCTAACTTGTCGGAATCGGAAGGGAAACGGAAAACGGTCTCAAAACAAAACGGTTGATTGTGAGGTCGGAGGTCGAGGACTCCTCTCTTACAATTAGGGATTTCGGTGGGCCTCAAATTTTGGGCCGGGTTAAATCAAATTGGGTCAAATAGGTTGGTTGGTTATGTAATTTAGGTTTTTAATGAAGGGTTTTTAGATTTTTTCCTCTTTTTCGATTTAAAAAATATTAGGAAATGAAATAAGAAATAGAAGGGTGGCATTCTTGATCAACTTTTGCGAGATAGTGACATTCAAGCCATTCTTCCCTTTTATTCTGGCCCAAACAGAACTAGAATTAAATTCGGAGGTGCTTTTATTCCATTTTTTAAAGTAATTCGGAGGTGCTTTTATTCCATTTTAACCGGTGGAAGAAGTTATTTGGGATTAAAAAATTAAATTTCAAGTTGTATTTGTTTGTTAATTTTGTTTAGTGTTTAAGATCCAAATAAATATAATTGTTTTTGAAACCAAAACGATTTGAATACGAATCAGCTGGAAGCTTGATTTATCAGGTATTCAAATTTATAATTTTTATTTAGTTTATTCTGATTCTTTATTTTAAAGAATTAAAAAAGTTTAAAAGTTAAAATATTATTAACTCAGTGGTACATGAGTAAAACATCATTTCATTATTTTATTAACATTATTATTATTAGAGTAATAGACATATCTAATAAAATTAATTAAAATTAATATTATATACAAAATCAAATTATCTCGCTGATTAATTTGTTTGGATCTTAAATAAATATTAGTGTTGTAGTTGCTGATTTGAAGATATAATAATTTGGGATCTCGTTGATTTGTTAATTTGTTTTTGGATCTTAAGATTTATATAATTATCTCGCTGACTAATTTGTTGGATCTTAAGATTTGTTGCCCAAGCTTAAATATTTTTTTGCTGATTTGATTATTTAAGGTTTTTGATCGCATCAGTGGATGATTCAACTACATAAACAAAAGGGTTTTTATAGATTTGATCAAAATATGATCATTACGAACCACACTGAGAATAGATCATATAACAATATTTAGTGTTTAAGATTAATTAATATTACTCCATGCATATTGATTTGTTTGGATCGGATTTATTTTGGAAGTTCAAAAAACTTACTCAAACATATTTTGTGCAATAAGAAAAAATAAATTTTAGGTAACTGATATTTTGCATGCCGAACCAATCGTTAGTGTAAGATATTTTTAAAAATAATATATTTTAGAATGAACACCGCATAAAAACTTGAAAATGAAGAAAACAATCGCTTAGACTCTTGTTTCCGTGTAATTACTCAGGCAGAGATAAGTGGTTAACTAGTTTAATCAGGTTCATGTTGTTGGAGTGACCTTCAATGTTGTTCTTAACAAAATATTCACAAGTATCTATAACATACTTGAGCTTCAGGAGGATCTATGTTAATTTCTATAAAAACGATCTAAATTTTTGAAATTCTATGTTATGTCCAATCACTACTTTTTCTACATATAAACCAAAGAGTTAGTTGTAAAGAGAGACATAGACAAACCGTTGAGATATTCATATAAATACATTTATTTAAGTTACATTTACAACATATAAATATTTATAATTACATATATAGATAGAAAAATTAATAATTTAAATATATGTTATTAAAAACCAAAAATAAACATTAAAATAAAATTCATACAATTTTAGGCAGTTTAGGTGGCTATCAAAGCGTATGCTGAGTGCCTAACATCTAAGCGGCCACCTAGACCGCTTTCTTGAACAATGCAAATTACTAAACTACATATTTCTAATATATTTTTAAATATTTTTGTCCGTTATTTTGTAATTTCTTTTTGTTTGTTGGATTCGTGAATTTTAATAAGTTTTACTCAATTTTTTTGTAGATTCATTATAAAAAATTTAAACACTAAAATACATATTTTTTTTTTATTATCTATATTATTGATATATTAAACCATATTTTCCCCTATCACGTAAAAATTCTTTGGCACATCTCTGTTTAGAACATCCCGATAACGTGAGAGAAAATTAGAATACTTTTGATTCTCTATTATGTTTTTTTAATAGAGTTAATTTTCAGTTACAATATAACTATAGATTCAACCACTAAAAAATAGTTGATATTTAAACACATTGTTATTTTTAATTTTAAAGGAAATTTGAGTTATTTTTGAATGTTGAATAAGAAATAAGTATATTTTTGGTCTGGAATGATGCCATTAAACTGTAAATATGACTCAGAGTAAAACAACCACTGAGTTTAATAGAGGTGATATACAACATATTAAGAAAAAAGCTTTTAACTTTGAATTGAATGTGAGTTATTTTTGAAAAAAAATAAACAAATAAGTAATATAGTATATTTGAATAAACTCTATTTAAAAAGTAGAAAACAACCACTGGTAGTCGTTGACAAAAAAAAAAAAAAAAAAAAAGAAAAAAAAAACACCAACTAGTCACTATGTATTAATTAATGAGATATCCAATGAGGTTCTTTGGTAATAAAAAAGGGGTAGAAAGAGGAAGCAGCGGTTTCATCACGAACTTTGACACACACACACTTAAAGACTAAAACACAACAAAGAACACAACCACAGCAACACAGCTTTTATTTGAAAATGGCTCCACTTCACGAGGCTTCTCTCTCCCTTTCCTCCTTATCTTTCTCGCCGTAGGCTTTACTCGAGAACCAGACCCCAAAGATCGCATTATATATATACACAACACAACACACACATTGGAGTTTAAAAACAAAAAACACAATTTTTTTAAATTACCAATCTTTGATGATTTCTCCAATGTCGTTGTCTCTTCTCTTCTCTGCTTTCGAGTGATTCTATTTTTCCAACGGTAACAAAGGCTTTATTTTTCAAAATCCGACAGAGAAAGACCAGACCTTTCTTCTTCCTTCTTCTTCTGACAATAACCATCAGACAAGAGACAAAAAGACAGATACTTTCGCTTTTTTATTTGTTGTTAAAGTCGGCGGTGCATAAAAATGGAGAGACGAAACGAATCGATGACGATGAGGAAATCGAAGTGGCAGTATTCTCCGACGCCGAGGATTCTTCAGTTGCCACGTAGGCATAGTGTTCGACGAAGTGCCGCAAAGGGCTTGAAGACTACACCTTCATCATCTTCTTCGTCTCAGAAGGATCGGGGAGTGAAACTGGAGGTTCTGTTTCACCAAGAGAGGACTTTTGATCGAGGGGCATCGTTTGCGATGGTGAATGATAATAAAGGTGGTGAGGAGAAGGAGGAAGAAGGAAGGAGAAGAGGGAAAGTTGCTGACGGGAGAGAGATTGGTGGGATTAGGTTGTCTTCTTCTTCTTCTACTGCGGTTGATGAAAAAGTTGAGGAAGCTAAGTGGAGGTTTCAAGCGGAGATGTTGAGATCAGAGTGTAATTTGTTAAGAATAGAGAAAGAGATTGCTTTGAAGAAGATGGAGAGGAGGAAGAAACGGATGGAGAAGACGCTTAGATCTGCTGTTCTTACTCTTCTCTCCGTAAGTCAAATCTGATGTTTTGCTTTGTGTGTTTTTGTGAATGTTTTTGAGAGTGAAGCTGTTCTATGTTGATTCAGGGGAAACAGAGAATCTCAGAAGGGACGAAAGAGAGCAAGGCTTTGGAAGATGAGATTAGTTATTTGGTTGAGAAACTGAATGAGTTAAAGTCTCCAAAAGTTAAGGACTTGGAAGCTAGAAACTGCAGACATAATTTTGATAAGAAAGCTTCTGTTTTAAGGAAAGAGCTAGAGAGGTTCGATGAATCAGTTTCTGAAGAGTTTTGTGTCAAAGGGATTCAGAAAATGGCTGAAGCTAGCTTCTTTGTCCGTTCTGATCAAATCACTCTTAGTAACAATAATGGAAATGTGAGTGAGACATAGTTCCACTGTAAATGGGCTAACTCTTCTTTTTTTTAGCATGGTTTTTAAAATTTTGATGTTTTTTTTTGGGTTCAGATAGATACATTGAGTAGTAAAATGGAGGCCTTGTCCAAAGGGGTATTGTTAGAAAGAATGGAGAAAGAATATGGATCAAGTCTCTTTGCACCGTCTACAAGCTCTGTCTCAAAATGTATTGATCGTCAAGATGCATCTTTACAAGACATGTATAGTAAGGTAGATTTGTGAAAGCAAACTCTCTAACTCTCTACTACATATATAGTATGTGACGATGAAGATTTTGTTGCAGGCAATTAAAGCGCACGAGGAAAAGAAAGAGTGCTCTAGACATTGCAAAGCAGTTATGAGGAAGATCGCAGATGAAGTAAGAGCTGAAGCAGAGCAATGGTCACAAATGCAAGAGATGTTGAATCAAGTGAGGAAAGAAATGGAGGAACTTCAATCTTGTCGTGATTTTTGGCAAAACCGCGCTCTCGAATCAGATTCTCAGATACAAAATCTACATTCCTCGGTAAGATATAGTTCTCATTTCTCAAATATAGCATAAGTCGGCCGTGACTTAACAACGTCCAAATGTTTTAGGTTGAAGGGTGGCGAAGGAAGGCGTTATCATCAGAGACAAAGTTGAAAAACCTACAAGCTGAGGTTTGTGGTTTACAAGAAGAGATCAAGAGAATGAGGAAGGAAGATAAGTCAGAACCGGAGAAGAACAAATTGCCATCAGAGTCGGAGAAGAGGGTATTGATTTGTCGGTTGAAAGAAAACCGACATAGCAACAACGGAGATTGGTCTAAACACAGCGAAGGAAGAACAACGAAACCGTCGAGCTCGTCGAGACCGCCTTTGAGGGAAGTTAAGAACAACAGTTCAGTCACATCAAGGCATAGAAACTCCAACGTCATGAAAATGTAGCTTTTTAATATCTTACAAAAACCGGTTTTTTTCTTTAAAACCAATGAAGTATTGATTTTTTTTTTTTGTTAATGAAATAAGTCTATGAATAAACGTGCGGAGGAGATTAAGAGGAGTCACACACTTGGTAGAGAAAAATCCCGAGGAAAACTCTAACCAACTCTTTCCTAAAAATGGCGCGCTTTGAAACCCCAAAAAAACAAAACAGGAAATAAAAAAGGCAGAAACGCTAAGAATATCTCAGTTTTGAAGAATTCAAAACAGAGAAAGGAAAAGAAAAGAGAAATAATTTGAGAAGAAGAAGAAGAAGATCTGAAAGAAGAAGAATGAGCAGCGAAGAAGAGAAGACAGAGTGTGTGAAAGAAGAGAAGACAGTTTGTGTGACAGGAGCTTCAGGTTACATTGCTTCATGGATTGTTAAGCTTCTCCTTCTCCGCGGCTACACCGTTAAAGCCTCTGTTCGTGATCCAAGTCCGTCTCTTTTCTCTATCCAAATTTCTATATCGAAACTGAAATTACCGATCTAATTTAGTTTCTCTTAGTTTTAGATAGAAGACTCATGTTCAAGATTTGTTTCGTTTTATTTATTTGTAATGAAATTTGAAGAGATGAGAAATGATTAAAGATCCTTAGCCCTTGTTATTGTCGGCTGATTCAAGATTCATCGATTCATTTACATGGTTAAAATGGAACAGATGATCCAAGGAAAACAGAGCATTTGCTCGCATTGGAAGGAGCAGAGGAAAGGCTAAAATTGTTCAAAGCAAACTTGTTAGAAGAAGGCTCTTTCGATTCAGCAATCGATGGTTGCGAAGGAGTTTTCCACACCGCATCACCATTCTACCACGACGTTAAGGACCCTCAGGTCTCTCTCCCTCTCTCATTTGGTGCATTCGCTTGTCATCGAATTTTTCATGTTTGGTTGATTTGTGTTTTGGTTTTCACAGGCTGAGTTACTTGATCCAGCGGTGAAAGGAACAATCAATGTTCTAAGCTCTTGTTTGAAGACTTCCTCTGTTAAGAGAGTCGTCTTAACCTCATCCATAGCAGCTGTTGCTTTCAATGGAATGCCTCGAACACCCGATACCATAGTTGACGAATCTTGGTTCGCCGATCCTGAATATTGCAGAGCTTCCAAGGTAAAATCAATATGAATTATGGTTGCCTGATGTTGAAGTTATTACTCTGTTTTTTGCTGAATCACTGTTTTTTTTTTGGTCCTTATCAAAAGCTATGGTATGTACTCTCCAAGACATTAGCTGAAAACGCAGCGTGGAAATTCGCGGAAGAGAACGATTTACAGCTGGTTTCGATAAATCCAGCTATGGTGATTGGTCCTCTCTTACAGCCAACGCTAAACACTAGTGCTGCTGCAGTACTAAGCTTGATCAAAGGTAAAGAAACTACAGAAGCATTGGTTTGGTTCACACACGTAATACGCTTTGAACATTGGTTTTACATTTTCAGGAGCACAGACGTTTCCTAATGCGACATTCGGGTGGGTTAACGTTAAAGATGTAGCCAACGCTCATATTCAAGCGTTTGAGAACCCAACTGCTAATGGAAGATACTGTCTCGTGGAGAGAGTTGCTCATTACTCTGAAGTTGTTAACATTTTGAATGATCTTTACCCTGAATTCCAACTCCCTGAGAGGTAAGTGTTTTCGTTTTTACTGTCAAATAGAAATTGTTAGATTATAAGACAAGATCTTTGACAAGAATCAATTGAAACCTGAATGTTGCAGGTGTGCAGATGAAAAGATATATATTCCAACATATAAAGTGTCTAAAGAGAAAGCAGAGTCTCTTGGGGTTGAGTTTGTGCCTTTGGAGGTTAGCATTAAAGAAACTGTAGAGAGTTTGAGAGACAAAGGGTTCATCAGACTCTAAGTTTCATCTCCCAAAAGGATTCAAACCTGAACCAGACTTGGATATGTTTATTTCTGAATCACATGTTTCTTCTTTTTTGTTTACGTTTATTTTTTTCTTAAGTCAAATTTGGAGTGTGTTGTTACCTATGATATTGTGGACATATTTTCATCATTTTGGACTGATGGAATTATACTATTTTTCTCATTGAAATTTGCATTTGCATGAAGTTTCCTTTTTGAAGTGGTTACAATATAATATAGCAACATAGTCAGATTTATTATCTTTTTATCTTTTGCTTTAGTCTTAGCAAAACTATTAGGTCTACCTCTATATAAAACATTTTTTTTTGAAGTAGTAGTTGACATTTCTCAGACTCCACTCACTTTTTTTTTTTTAATTGTTAACAATTCATTCACTCAAATGGAAACTGACACATGTTTGCTAAATTATAATGTACGTAATTAGTGTACTTGTTTATATATAATGTAACATCTAATAAAAATCCTTTAATAAAATCCGAAATCTCTTATATTATATATCAAGAAACACACATAACTTATTTAGATACAAATCATACAATCAACCAACCTTACCAAAAAAAAAAAGAAAAAACTTATCTAGATACAATCAATAATATACAGTATTTGCTACTCAATAAAGTCAGCGGGAGAAGGGTTTTCAGAAGCTAAATAGAGTTTTTGATAACAAGATTAATCTTTTTGATTCAATATGTGATCATATGGATACAAGACTGACATCTTTGAAAGATTATGTGAATTTGCATAAAGGACCCTTGAGATTTTAGGGAATTTGAGTGGCAAGATTATGAGGATGTGAGTTTTATTCAACCAAAAATAAGATATCTTTGTGTGTTGCAATGTTTTAATGGCAGGCCTGTTTAATGGAAAATTCCAAAAAAAGATTTAGATGATCCAGTTGCTATCATCCTTTATCTCTGTTTCTTCCGACCATAGTTGCTGCACATGTTCCCACACAAACCCTTCTCCTTCCTGAAAAATTTAATATCAGTTTCAATCCTCAAGAAACAGAACCTACAACTTCATATACCGGCAGTATATGATGCCCTCTTAATCATCTCTTACCTTTGAGGTGAATTTGACAGTTGTTGTGCAGCATTTCCTCTCATCCCCTGCAGTATCCACAATTCGAATATTCAACGATTATGGAAGATACTAATATGGGATGTATGTGTGTGAGTAACATATTAAAGCTTCTTTTTAACTACCAGTCTGCTCCCACTTATCAAGCTTTACTATCCAAGTCCCTGGCATAGTGTCTGTTGCTAAGACCTGATCTGTCCAAACCCGAAACTTCTTCCCTTTTTTGTCTCCATAGTACTTGCCAAGCTCATCAATGGTGTCTCTCAGAGATCTTTCAGCACCAGATGGATGAACAAAGACACCAGCAGGATGCTGAAGTGGTTTGACAAAGGACAAAACAATCATTAATTAAGTCGCTTCCATCGATACAGATATATAAAGAGAGAATAAAGGTTAATATACTCACACATGAAGCTTTGAGGCTTGCAGTGTATGTCTCACAGTTCTCAACTTCACCTCGTCTCCATCTCTCGTAAAACAAGAAAAACTTGACAACCTCATGACCCGGGTTCACATTATCCACCTTACACTCTAAGAAATCAGAAACATCTCTCGGAGAAAGATTTGGACCGAGCTTAAAGTGACCAATGGCTTCTATAATCCCACCCGCACACCTCTCAGACGCATGGATTATGTTTGAATTGTCTTTCGCGTTTTCAGCATACCACTCCAACAACTCTTCTTGAGCATTGCTTACCTATGAAAAAAAACAAAGAGAAGATTATAAAAACATGGAAACTCAATTGCGCAAAAACAGAAGATTACACCGCACGTAAAACCAACCATGACACCATAAACATTGGGAATGGTAAATAGTTCAGTGTCGTTTCCAGAGTCCCCACAAGCAAGAGTGTTAATAGGGAGCTTTCCTTCAGTCTTGAGCTTCTTTAGCAGATAAGCAAGAGCTTGTCCTTTTCCTCCACCTTGCGGTAAAACATCGAAAGCGTTTCCTCCACTGAAGATTATTTTGATATCCAACTAGAAAATAACACAAACAAGTTGTTAAAGCAAAAACCAAAGACAACAAGAAACTAGGAAAAGTTCTGTAAGATATCTTACACCACGTTTCTCCAACCGCTGAGATAGCTCTTTAGTCACTGCCTGAACCTTACTCTTATCAATATGAAAGCTAAGCTTGTGTGGCCTCTGCTCAGTTTCACTCTGCATCCAATGATCACACTCTCTGGTCATTATATGGACAAGTAAGTAACATCAAGTATATGGTGAGATCATATATAGAGAGTACCTGAAGAGTTAACTCAGGGAACTTGCTGGTTTCTTCTTGGACGATTCCTCTGTCCCATTTATTGTTCAAGATTTCGATCCAGTCATCATCACGAACCATGGAGTTACCATAAGCAATCTCAGTTCCAACAGATGTAATGATAACATCAGGAGTTAACAAAGGTCTCTGTGTCCTCAGTTTCTTGTACATTGTTGGTGCTCTTCCCGTTGAGAAAACAAGAAGAGAGTCGTGGCGATAAGCGTCTTCCCACAATGAATTGAACCTAAGTAAAGATAGATTCTCAGGATCGTTATGATGATCTACCTGCGAAAAATCAAAACCAAAAACATGTACGTACAAATCAATCAAAGAATCAAGATTTGGAGAGAAACAGAGTCGTTAAGGGCGTTTTTTACCATTGTTTCATCAAGATCTGAGACTATCATTAGACGAGGAGGAGATGTTAACCGCTCCATGATTACAATAAGAGTCCTGAAGATTGATAAGATTAGATAAAGCACTAATCTTTAGAATCTTAAACGAAACGATTCCATAAACCTTAAAGATCACAATACAATTACGATTCTTAAAAGCTAAAACTTTAACGATCAGATGTTTGATTCATTTATAGGTAAAGCCTTAAAGGTTCTGACTTTAGGGTGATCTGAGATCGAGACAAACCTGAGGAACGTGAAAGCACGATTTGGTGTAAGAGGAGAAGATTTGGCTTTGAGATGAAGAAAGAGTGAGAGAGTGCAAACGCAGCGAAGAGCGGGGGAAGAACAAGTCAACCTTTTCCCCTCAAAATTATATTTAAATTTGTTGTTTTGTTTCCACGAAATATTATTTTGTTTATGACCTAACTTATGTGTTCTCTTTTTCCACGTTAACATACTTATTTAATTTATAAAATATTTTTTTTTATTTTTACATTTTTATTTAGAGTGAATTGGTGGACTGGACAATGTATTATATGAAAATGACATACTGCATATTTAAAAACAAACGAATATGAGAAGAAATTTAATCCTCTTTATAATAAAAGGGAAGTACGCAACATTATTTTGGTAGACTTTATAATTTTAATAAATGGTTACAAACATGTTATACATAAGTTATAAATTAATCCATATATTAATTATAACAAATAAAACCTTAATTGTAACCGAAAATATATTACCAAAAAGATATCAAATCTCACTAAATTAACAATATTAATAGTGATCTTTGGGATCGTATTCAGAAGTTAAAAATTAAACCTTAATGCTATATTAAGACTCGTGCTAGAACACGGGTTGAAATCCCTTTTATTTATATTATAATTTTAGAATAAAATATAATTTATATGATTGATTTTAAAAGTTTTTAAGGTCCTAATCTAGCATTAATCGTGATTTTCGGTATCGTATTTTATTCTAAAATTATAATATAAATAAAAAGAATTTCAAACCCGTGCTAGAATCATTAACAATATATAACTTACCAGATATGTGTCTTTTTTTTAAGTCATCATATTTAGCATATGATTTTATTGCATAATGTTTTATCCAAAAAAACTTTTAAACACAATTACATAAATTATATGTTATATAAAAATTACGATATAAATAAAAGAAATTTCAACCCGTGCTCTAGCACGGGTCCTAATCTAGTTAAGAACAGTATTACGCATACGTTATGATTTAGAATATTTTATACAAGCATCAAAATGGAATAAAAGATATGCGATTTCAAATATAAATGCGTTATAAAACAAACATGAACTTGAAGTTGAGTTGCAGAGAATATTATAAGTTGTTGTAGTAAATATTTATGTGGTAAAAACAGCAGTTTGATCTCACCAAAAAAAAAAAAAATAGCAGTTTGGTTTTGGTGTAATGAATCAATGTAAGAATATAATTTATTAATCTTACCAAAATTACTTATGGGCGACATTTTTATAGTAGATGTTGTAGTATGTAAAATTAATTAATAATTATAATTATTAAAATGATAATAAAAATTAGGCATAGATCTAAATATCATAAGATTGTAAATATTATGAAATACATGTAGTTATTTTTTAATTTGTAATGTAAAGCTAAGTTTAGTTAACTTTATGTATATTAAAATTGTTTTATTATTAATTTATTTATTTATTATATAATTTTATTACATGTATTCACTAATACTTTTGGCAAAATTAATAAATTCAAAATAACTAACTAAAAGAAGTTATTTAATAAAATAAAAAGTAAAATATAATTTTATTGATATATGAACTACACAAATAAACGAAAAATAAATAACTTTTTTGTTTTATATAACTGTATTCTCGTTTTTTTAAATAAAAAAAATATCTAACTCAACTTACCACATCGTAACTCATAAAATTTTCAATAATATTGAATATCGTTTTAAGCTAACAATTTTACAAAGTATAAACTCAAAATTGTAAATCAACCATAACACATTATAACTCAAAATCAACTTCAAAAAATTCAGTTTTTTTTTATTGGTAACATTTTTAAATAATCTATGAGTTAAGTCTATAACTCAACTTAATTTAATGATAACTCATGTACCAATCAAAAGCCATAATTTAGTTTGAGTTTTGTTGGATCTATTCTAGTCGGACGATGAACTCCACATCAATCACCAAATCAACCGACGTAGATTTCCGGTTGTTGCTTCGGTTTCATAGCTAAAACTAAAAGTAATGGATTGCCTAAGCAAAAAATAATTTTTTTTTCTTCTCAAAAGTATTATAAAGATATGTTGCTATATGTTGCTAAAAAGACTTGAACATACAACTTCAGAACCAAGTAGAGCTGCACTAAATGAATCTTTGATGATTTTGATCCCTATAACTTTTGATGTCTAAATCTCTTATTTGTTGCAGTTATATATATAGTGTTTTGTTCATTTAGTGGTCAAGATCTATAGGGCTTTGCCAAAATAAGATAGTCGAGGTTGGGCCTGTAAATGTTCAAGTTCTCATTTTCATCAAGAATTTCATGTTTTTTTTTGAATTTAATGTTAAATTATATTCAAAAGAAAAATAAACGTTTTACAAAGAAATTGTGATACTTTGCTCTAAGCCATTCAAATAAATTTTAATAAGATTTTGCAGCAAACCAGACTTGAATGCTCTCTTCTTCCCCTTTCAGGGTGCTCAAACGATTTCGTATGTTCTTGTCGATGATCTTGATCAACTGCTCCGCCGGTGAAGAGTGTTCTCCGTGTCGTCGTGCATTTCGTTCTCTCCATATTGCGTGAATTGTATTCTGCAGAACATATCTCACTATGAACTTTGTTTTCTTGTCCAGACCATTTCCTGCAGTCAGAGTTAGGACCTCTTGCCAGTGATTTGTGAACTTATCTGCAAGTAGTTTTTTGAGAAGCCGCTCCCAAACCAGCTGAGAGTAAGTGCATTGAAAGAACAGGTGCTCTCTTGTCTCTGAGGGGTGGCCACATAGGATACAACTTGTGTTGGCGTGTGGATTCCATGACTGTATCCTCTCGCCTGTTGCTACTCTGTTTTTTACAACCAACCAAGTGATGAAAGCATACTTCGGTGTTGCATGTGAGAACCAAATTTCCTTATAGTTGGCCATTAACGGACGGGCAGCATGAATATGAGACCATGTATCCTTTGTTGAGAAGGCGTTTCGGTAGCAGTCATGCTTCCCTTTCCACAACGGCACGTCCAAAACATCCTGGTTATAGCTAAGTCGTCGCTGCCTTATCTCCTCCTCCACCTCATTGAGTAGAGGATTTCTATGTGTTTTCCTTCGTGCCGTAGACATAACCTCAGCCATTGTGGATGTTTTCAAGATTCCCAGATCGATAAAACCCCTATCACCAAGTTGGTCATACAAACAGCCTAACGGAGACCAGTGATCAAACCAAAAGGATGTGGATATACCGTTATGAACCTCCACTTTATAGAACTGTTTTGCAAGGCCCCTGTATTTCAAGAGTTTTCTCCAAATCCAAGAGCCACCTGTTGTATTGTCTTTCACACTCCAAAAAGAACCACTTCGAATGAGGGAACGTTTCACCCAATCAACCCATAGCGAGCCTGAAGCAGAGAGTATTCGCCAAATCAGCTTGAGAACACTCACTTTATTTGCTTCTTCAATTGATCTTAGCCCCAAACCTCCTTCACTCTTTGGTAAACAAACCTCTGTCCACGCAACCTTAGCTTTCTTAGCATTTAAAGATGGACCAGACCACAAAAACGCTGAACATAATTGATCAATCTCTTTGACGCATGATTTGGGAAGTCTAAATGCCGAAATCCAGAAGTTTGTTAAGCTAAATATAACAGAGCTGATGAGCTGTAAGCGTCCAGCGAAGGAGAGCATGCGAGATGTCCAAGAGGTTATTCTTGAGCGGATCTTCTCGATGAGAGGGAGATAATCTCCAGATGTCATTCTCCTTGGCAAAAGTGGCAGGCCAAGATACCGCACCGGCAAGGAACCGTATTCAAAAGGAAACTGTTGAAGGATCTCGTCTTTGTGTGCCAAAGAAACACCAGCAGTATATATTGTAGACTTTTCAAGGCTAACATGCAAACCCGAGTGCACTGCGAAGTCATCAAAAACCTGCAAAGCCCCAGAGATAGACTGCTTGGTCCCTTCCACAAACACCATCAGGTCGTCAGCGAAGCATAAGTGAGAGAGTTTCAACTGCTTACACTTGGGATGGTAACCAAAATCCCGACGTGATACAGCAATGTCCAACTTGCGGGAGAGAACATTCATACAAATAACGAATAAGTATGGGCTGAGGGAACACCCTTGTCTCAAACCACGCTTACTCCCAAAATAACCAGCCAGCTCTCCATTCACTTGGACTGAAAAGGATGCAGTTGTAATACAAGTTTGAATCCACTTTACATACTGTTCAGGAAAAGCCATTGCTCTCAAAGCAGTAAGTAAGAAGCTCCATTGAACTGAATCAAAAGCTTTGGAAAGAATTTCATGTTATATTGAAAAATAATATCCCATTGATAATATTGATTGATTTTTAGGTTTTTTCACACTTTTAAGAAATAATAAATATTTAGTTATATCACCATTGGTTTTTATATTACAAACTTAACCAATAGTAATCTAGAGAGTATTATATAGTTTTGTTGATTAGTTTTCTAAAATCTTGTAAAGTCATCCAAACAATATCTGTATTTTTGTGATATTTTCCATGACTTTATTTTGTGAAGAAAGTGTATAAAATCATGAACCAATAACATAATATTTGAATTAATTTTATGAACATAGGGATTACAATTTTTTGTATTAACTTTATGAACATAGGCATCAGTCTTTTAAGAACAAAAGTAGTAGAAAATAGGCATCAGTGTTTTAAGAAAGTGTATAAAATCATGAACCAATAACATAATATTTGAATTAATTTTATGAACATAGGGATTACAATTTTTTGTATTTGATTTTTTGTATTAACTTATGAACATAGGCATCAGTCTTTTAAGAACAAAAGTAGTAGAAAATAGGCATCAGTCTTTTAAGAACAAAAGTAGTAGCTAGAAAATAGGGATTACAATTTTTTTGTATTTGATTTTGAAAATTCAAGCCATGATAACATATGCTAAAACATACACTGTAGTAGGATGACAACATTGAATCTTTCCTTTAAGAGATCGAATCAAAGGAAAAAAAGGGAGTACTAAATAGTTATCAATTCGTAGAAAAGTGTGAGAGAAATTAAATATAGATTCGAGACATATCGATTACAAGGCGATCTATTTACTTGTAATTTTGTTTTACACAAAAGAAATATTTCAGAGTTGTGGACTGAATTATATGCATCATACCTATGAGAAAACAATTCTCCAAGTGTGTCTTGAGTAAAGATAACGCAACAAAACAAAAAAGGGTTACATAGGAAGGGAACTTAAACGTGAAATGATTCATGTCAAAGTGGGGTAATGGAAACAAAGTATATACATATCTGAACAAAACAATGGAATCCACTTGTAAACCTTTACATTAGGCTACTACTGAAAGAGTAATTACAAATATTCATGGTGCTCTCTAGTGTGTGAGTCTGAGGTCAAAGTCAAACTATGGTAATAAATGTTATTTCAGAAGCAACAAATAATTTCGTTTGCCTCTTTTAAAAATGTATCAACAAAAGAAAACAACAATATCGTTTGACAAAAAAAAAAAAAAAAAAAAAAAAAAATAAAAAAAAAAAGAAAACAACAATATCAACCATTGATAATTTGACAATCACTGCGTAGAAAGTTAGCACTATTGTTCAAAATCAAATGATTCCCTTCCACGATCCCTAAATAAATTTTTGTACCTTGAGAAAAGATATATCATTACATTCTCCAACTCATCATTATGATGTACCACTAGCTAATTAATTTAAAGCTTTAAATTCCAACCATAAAGAGTAGTTATATTTTTCCCTTTAAGACTCTACAATCACTTGAAATGAAAAAAAAAGAATCATTTGACATGGAAGTATCTCAAATCTCAAAACAAAGTGGATGACTTCTTTGTAACCTCCATTAGTTGCACGTCTCTCTCTTCTTCACCGACCCCATTAAATACACAACAAATAAGGAGAGACACTAATACCAAATTCATCATCAATCTTTTGTAACCAACCAAATCATGATCATCCACCAAAAAAACCAAAACCAAATTTATTAATTGAAACGATCATATACATATATAAACTCTCACTTGCGCTCTCTAGTAGTTGTAACTCTCAAGCCACCAAATCTAAATGGCTGCTCCATCATCACCAATAACTATCAATAACCAAAGATTCTTCGCTTCTTCTCCTAACAACATCTTTAAAACCCAAGCTCAAACCCTAATATTGACAACAAAGTTCAAGACTTCTTCCATCATTTGCTTGTCTTCATGTACAAGCACAAGCTCTTCAACGACTCAACAGAAGCTGCCAAAGAAACAAACCCATGTGTTAGACGAGAAACGAGAAGAAAAAGAAGAAGAAGAGGAAGAAGTTGGTCTTCGAGATATTTGGAGAGAAGTTCAAGGTTGCAATAATTGGGAAGGACTACTAGATCCAATGAACAATCATCTTCGAAGAGAGATCATACGTTATGGCGAATTTGCTCAAGCTTGCTATGACTCATTCGACTTCGATCCTCACTCTAAATATTGTGGCTCTTGCAAATACCATCCTTCTGATTTCTTCTCAAATCTTGACTTACATCTCCACAAAGGCTACACCATAACACGTTACCTCTACGCAACATCCAACATCAACCTCCCAAACTTCTTTCAGAAATCCAAACTCAGCTCCATTTGGAGCCAACATGCGAACTGGATGGGTTATGTAGCTGTAGCTACGGACGAAGAAGAGGTAAGTCGACTTGGGAGACGTGACATAGTCATCGCTTGGAGAGGCACAGTCACTTATCTCGAGTGGATTTATGACTTAAAAGATATTCTTTGTTCAGCTAACTTCGGTGACGACCCATCGATCAAGATTGAACTAGGTTTTCATGACTTGTACACCAAGAAAGAAGATTCTTGCAAATTCTCTTCGTTTTCGGCTCGCGAACAGGTTCTGGCCGAAGTCAAACGGCTTCTTGAGTACTACGGTACCGGAGAAGAAGGTCATGAGATAAGCATCACCGTGACAGGGCACAGCCTTGGTGCATCTCTTGCTTTGGTCAGTGCTTATGATATCGCGGAGCTTAACTTGAATCACTTACCGGAGAACAATTATAAAGTTCCAATTACTGTATTCTCCTTCTCGGGACCTCGAGTAGGTAACTTAAGATTCAAGGAACGATGTGACGAACTAGGGCTTAAAGTTTTGAGAGTGGTTAATGTACACGACAAGGTACCTTCTGTTCCAGGGATATTCGCAAACGAGAAGTTTCACTTTCAGAAGTATGTAGAAGAAAAAACATCATTCCCATGGAGCTACGCGCATGTGGGTGTCGAGCTTGCCTTGGACCACAAGAAAAGCCCATTTCTGAAACAGACTAAGGATTTGGGTTGTGCACATAACTTAGAAGCTTTGCTTCATTTGGTGGATGGATATCACGGAAAAAAAGAAGCAGAGACTATCTTTTGTTCGGCGACAAATAGAGACATAGCTTTAGTGAATAAGAGTTGTGATTTCTTGAGAAGTGAGTACCACGTGCCGCCTTGTTGGAGACAAGACGAGAACAAAGGGATGGTCAAGAGCAGCGACGGACGGTGGATTCTACCGGACCGACCACAGCTCGAACCTCACTGGCCGGAGGATATCGCTCATCATCTTCAACAAGTACTTGGGAAGGTTAATGATTATGATTTTAAACCCACAGTGACTTAAGTCTAAATTAATAATTATAAAAAGATTTAATAATGTGTGGGTCAAGTGTAGTTAATTCTGTGTGTTATTACGCGGCTTTAATTACACTTCCATAATTGTAGATGCCATCACCATGCCTAATTCAAGAATTTAATTCTATGTCATTTAAAAGCTATGATTAGCTAGAATATGTAGTTTACAACTTACAAGAGAACCAATTTCAACCCTCGCCAGTTATGGATTTACCGATGAATTTACAAGTAACGAGGCCATCATTTCCCGGATCCGCGATGTTATTTCTCATTATAAAAGAGCAATATATGATATGTAGAAAATATCCGAATTTCAACTTTCATCGGTTAGGAGTTAACACGTAAATTCGTACAAATGATGTGGAAAAAAAGTGGACCACAACAACAAAATGCATGCTTATTAGAGGGCATTATTGAGTGGCTGGATCACTCAACAAAAATTATAATAATGATGAAATCTCTGTTTTCCCCACAGAGAACATAACAATGACAAAACAACAACGAGGTGCGCACGATAGAGATTGAAGGATTCAGAGTTGTCATCATGCGTACACAAACCAGAGAGCCCCCCTAAATTTATAGCTACCTAGATTTGATTTTACGCCTTCTTCTTTCTGTTGAAAATTTGAGAACGCCTATTGAAATATATAACAAAGATCCTTTTTGGAGCCATAAAGCTTTCATGTTATGATCATATATATAAGCCACTAAAGCCTCAGTGGAGCTGAGCACATAACAATTCATGGCACTACAAGTGACACAATTTTTGCCTTCCTTTGAATGGATCACGTATGAAGAACAATAATACATGTGTGTGTGTGGGCGCGTGCGCATCAATTGAAATATCTCAATGTTATAGGGTTAAAAAGAAAAGAAAAAAAAGTAAAAGAACGAAGTTACGGATCGTAAGGGCAATTATACAGTATCAATTCATGAAAAAAGAAAAAATGAGGTAAAAAAAATAAGAAACAGAAAAAAACAACTTGGACGACAAGAAATATGTATGTGAACAAAAATTACGTAATTTATTTTTGTTTGGGTAATAATATCAGGTTTTTATTAATAGAAAGAAGTTACAGACTTCAAATTTAAAGAGAGGGTAAGTGAATGCTTAAAGCTAACAACAAGTCAATAACATACTTTAGGCTTTAAGAGCCTTCGTACTTTGCTAAGAAGATAGCTTAATAGCCAAATCAAAGTTTAAGTCTATGAAACTCTACACACCGAGAAAGAATGATGCAAAATCACCTAAGAAAAATATAGTAAACTTTATAAACATTTTAATTTTCATTGTCTTCAAATTCAAATTTAGTTGACAATTCATGTATAAATTTATCTCAAGCCTGTAACATTAATTTAGGTCTTGTCCTATTTCAGATACATTATTATATCAGTAATATTTATATTGTGCAACATACCTGTGAGATGAACAAACTTTACTATCATTTTGAGGTATATGGACTTCCAACTTAAACCAAATTTGCAAGAAATGAATCAACTCATGTTTTATACATTATTTTTAAATATGAAATATAAAATAAAACCTCCTAAGAAAGTATTGACTCTTAAAAATCCACCTAATTAAAGCTATGTTAGGCTGTCTATTAAGAAAAAGTTTTGACTCAAACTTAACAAAACATAAATAACACAACTTATCATATGGACTAAACCTCACCATGCTTGGTCCTTAAAAACGTATAAACCATTATTGAATAATATCAAAAACTCTATTACTATTTCAAAGTTATAAATGAAGAATTGAGCCAAATTTCACAACTTTATGTAAAATTTATAGATCAAATACCAGAAACGAAAGAGAATTCGAGAAAGTAACAACGAGAGAACAAAAATCGCACACCAAAAAGAGAAGCATTTTAAATTTGACATGAATCCCTACACCGAATCTCTAAATTTATAGTCTCTAAACTAAATTTAATCATCTTAAACTTACAATGAAATATAGATTTTTTTAAAAAAAGACAAGAAGATAAAATACTTAACAAAAAATGAATTTAATTAAGAATTAATTAGAAAATTGTCCAAATTCTAAATTAATAGTCTTAACTGGAATAAATATTTTAAATTTAGAATGAAAGGTAGACAAAAAATGAAAATTTTTATGAATAATAATAAAATTGACCCTACTTGATGCTAAGATGGTCCAGTAATAGTGATTAGTGTTTTCTATGAGCATCCAAGCTCTCAAACTCATTATTTATTTAATTATTTTTGTTACAATAAAACAGTCAATCCAATATCCGCATCAAAAGAGCAAACAAAAGAACAAAAATTATTTGAAATAATAATTAAAAAATCAGAAAACTATGTTGTAGTTTCCTATTAAAAATAAAATCAAATTGACTTAATATTAGAATTACAAACACTTCTTATTACTAAGTGTTTGGATTACGAAAAAAAAAGAATAGAAATGTAATCTCACATAAAACTTATCGATGCTTTAATGTTTGCTAAGTTGACTTTCTACAATAATATCAACGTCCATGAATGAAAAATCATAGATCGAACTGCCAAACCGGAAAAATCATAGATCGAACTATCATATAGCTTTGTATCGGCTAAGTTATCCGATACGTTCGGTTCAATCGTCAGTTGCATATATTCTTGGCCCAAATAACTATTCTATTCTAAAACTGACACCACCTAAGATTAATTTAAAACCGCCATTAACGAACTTTTTTTTTTTTTTTTTTTGACAACAACATAAAAGATTGACTTAAAGCCAATGAGACGGAATATCGTTGACGTAGATGGTAAGTTGAGCTTCAGAACGAACACGTCTTGCCAGATTATCGGCTTTCCCATTCTGCGAGCGAGGGACGAGAATCAACGAGAAGGATGCGAATTCTTCTTTATCTTCCCGGATGTCCTCTAAGTAAGTCGCAAACGCCGGCCACTCTATAGGTGAAGACACCATCTTCACTAAGTCAGAGCAGTCGGTAAGGAAAACAACATCCTGATTATCTGCCCCAATCATGCAACGCATCGCCCAAATAAGGGCTTCAACCTCTGCATGAAGCGGGGAGAGACTACGACGAAGATTGGCTGCTCCCATAGTGGGGACCCCTCCCGAAGGAGGAGAGCAGAACCAACCTCGGCAGGCATATGGATCTGTCGCTTTCCAAGAACCATCAACATAACATAAGAGACTTGTCTGGAAACTACCTCTTAAATCCAAACTACCATTTCCAGGGAAAAGCCCTGGGATCACCGGCGTAGACTCAGTGACATCCTCTAATTGTGCTAAAAACCAAGCCTTAGATTCATCCACCGCTATCCGGAGAATTGCCTCTGGATGTGGATCCAGATTACCAAAAAAATTATCATTCCGGGCCTTCCATAAAAACCACAGTAGCCAAGGATAAACCTCTGGAGTAGGTGTCTCCGAAAACCTCCAAAAAAGAAAATCCATATTCGTGTATATGGACGCCGAAGGGAAAACTCCTGGACTTGTCGGGAACTGAGATAAAGCCCACACCTGCCTTGCCGGGGAACACTCAAACAGAACATGATTAATGGTCTCCTCATGAACCCCGCAAAGCGAACACTGAGTATCACAGCCCACTCCACGTCTCTGAAGATTAGTGGAAACCGCCACACAGCCGGTAACCACTTGCCACAAAAAATGCCGAATCTTAGGCGGGCACCGGATATTCCAAACAAAAGCCTGTAATTGGGTAATATGAGGGCCGATAACTTTCCCCCCTGAGGCAGGGACCTTTTGTTGCTGCAAAACAGCATATCCAGACTTAACTGTATATTTACCCGTTTTTGTGAAATGCCAGCCCAACAAGTCTGGCGATTCCGGCCGTCCTAGAGGTAAGGCCGAAATAATGGCAACATCGTCCGGCACAAAAGTAGCCGTAAGTAGAGCCATGTTCCAGGAATTGGAATTCTTGTCGACGAAAGAGTTAACTCGGAGCGTGGGGTCAAAGGTCGACCCACAGCTTAATGCTGGTCTCGGGGATTGAGCAGGAATCCAGGGATCGTTCCAGACGGAAATCGATTCACCTGATCCTACCCGTTTAATGAGTCCTTTGTGTACCAGAGAGCGAGCAGACACCATACTCCGCCAACCATATGATGGGGAATATGATTTAATTGGATCCAAAGGATCTGAATGCCTATAATAGCGACCCTTAAAGACCCGAGCAAATAAAGAGTCTGGTACTGTAATCAACCGCCAAAGTTGCTTTGCCAGCAACGCAGTATTACAGTCATCCAAACACCAAAAACCCAAACCTCCATCCGACTTACTGAGGCACAATCTATCCCATGCTACCCAATGTAATCCCCTTGATTCTCCCGATGAGCTCCACCAGAAGTTGGAAATCGCACTATTTAACTTCCTTGTAACCCCTTTCGGAAGCCGAAAGCAGGACATCACAAAAGTTGGAACAGCTGTAGCCACCGACTTAATCATCACCTCTTTCCCCCCCTTGGACAAGAGCCGAGCCGGCCATCCACCCGCCCGAGCTTGTAATCTGTCCTGAACGAAGGAAATTTTTTTTTGTTTTAGACCCACCCAGACTCTCCGGAATACCCAAGTATGAACTCATACCACCCATAGTCGTAATCCCAAGGACCCCTTTAAGCTCCTCTCGGAGGGTACCATCTACTGTATGCCCGAATTGAATCGACGATTCTGGAAATTTATCTTTTGACCCGAAACCCGCTCATAGTGCTTAAGGATCCCAAGGACAACCTCACACTGATCCTTCGAAGCCCGACAGAAAAATAAGCTGTCATCTGCGAACAACAAATGAGAAATCGTCGGGCAGGCCGTCGACACTCTAATCCCTGTAATAAGTTTGGCCTCCTCTGCCTTCCGAAAATTAGCAATAAGCACCTCCGTGCATAGAATAAAAAGATAAGGTGATAAAGGATCCCCTTGGCGCAGTCCCCGATGGGGAACAATGGAACCATGTGGTTGTCCATTTAGTAAAACCTTGTAACTAACAGACGTGATACACCACATAATCCAAGTGATCCATTTCTCATAGAAACCAAACTTCCGCAATAAATGTGCAATGAAAGGCCACTCTACCCGATCATATGCTTTGCTCATGTCTGTCTTGATGGCCATAAACTTTCCTTTACATGAAGGGTTAGTCCGTAACCCGTGAAACATCTCTTGAGCAATCAGAATGTTATCCGAGATGAGCCGGCCCTCTACAAAAGCCGACTGCGTCTCCGAAACCAGCGAAGGCAGTAACGTGCGTAACCTCTGACACAAAACCTTTGAAATAATCTTATACCCAACATTACAGAGGCTAATGGGCCTCAATTCTGTCATCCTTGTTGGTTTATCCACTTTAGGGATAAGGCAAATATTTGTCATATTCAGTCTCTTATCAAAAATCCCATCTCGTAGAAAGGAGTTTACCATAAGAACCAAGTCCGCCTTGACAGTCCCCCACGCCTTCTGATAGAACAAAGCCGTCATCCCATCTGGGCCTGGGGCTTTATCCGGATGCATCATAAACACCACTTCCTTAACCTCCTTTTCAGTAACCTCTTTAGTCAGAAAATCATTTGTGTCCTCGGTAACCACAGAATGAACCTCACTCAGGGCTTCAGAGAAACCTGCCGGATCAGACGATGTGAATAAATCCTCAAAATAAGTTACCGCAATATTTTGAATTGAGGCCTCCTCGGTTGACCAATTACCATCCTCATCATGAAGACCAATAATCCTATTTTTAACCCTCCGTTGCTTTGTCTGGGCGTGGAAATAACTAGTGTTGTAGTCACCAAGCTTCATCCACCGACTCCTGCTCTTCTGATACCAGTAAATTTCCTCATCCCGATAGGCCTCCCTCAAACTCCAAGTCAAAGCCGCAATCTCCTCAACGGTGGTTGCGTCATTCGACTGAGCCGTTGCCAATCTTGTCTTTAATTCCTCGATTGTTTCTCGCCCATATGGCTCTTGTTCCTTCCTCCACCTTGAAATCGCCGCCCGACAGGAGACAATCTTCTCAAACACCTTGCCCGAAGCAGAATCTGCACCGGACGCCCAACCCGTAGCAATAGTGTCCAGCAGACCCTCTTTGTCCAACCAACGCCTGTCGAAACGAAAGACGCTCTTCCCGCGACGGATTTTATCATCCAGAGAAGCTAAAATTGGTTTGTGATCCGACGCAATCATCGGTAGGTATTCCGTAAAGGCATTACTAAACATATCATGCCACGCCTCATTAGCTAAGGCTCTATCCAGGCGACACCGAATCGGCTTTTTATCCCGCCAGCCTCTCCAAGAAAGACTATCTCCAACCGATGGAAACTCAAGTAAACCACAGTTACGGATCATAGTATTAAACGGCACGAAGGAAGAAGCATGACGCAATTTCCCCCCGCGCTTTTCATGATTGCCTTTTAATTCGTTGAAATCCCCAATTAGAAACCAAGGTGAGTCCCGATTTAGGCCAATTCTCGTTAACCGTTCCCATACCGCATCCCGGTTCTTTGGAACAGGATCACCATAAATAAAAGACAAATAAATAGTCTTCCCTTGGAAATCAACTTCCACATCAATCAATCTATTGGATGCAAATAAAATTGAAACATGAAAATTATTATTATAAAATAGGGCTAAACCGCCACTACAACCAACTGGTTCAACTGTTTTTAAAGAGGAATAACCAAAATGACCAACAAAAGGTTCTAAAATAGAAAAAGATTGTCTAGTCTCAGAGAGGAACAAGAAATCAGGACGATGCTTCCTCCATAGATCCCTGAGATAGCCAATAGTCGCCTTATTACCCAAACCCTGACAATTCCAGCTTAGAAACTTCATTTATCAGATTTTGGAAGTGGTGGTTTAGGACCACCCATTGCCTCCTTCTCCACCCCATGTGGTTTAGGATTAGCAGGGACCCCGGTAAGAACTGAACCCTTCAGAACTGGACGCTTGCGGGGAGTACGGACGTAGACATTTAACTTCTTCGACCCCATACCTTTAAGACCCATGACACCTTTACCTTTGCGTTGCTTGGGCAGAGAGCCTTCCGCCATGACTTGCTGATCCACCTCCTTCCCCTCAACACCATCACCATCGGACATATTGGCCGCTTGGGCCTCCACATTCTCCCCCGATCCACCTAAGCCCCCAATTGCAACAGCATCCACTTTCGGTGGAAGACTAGTCTCAATGGGTTCCTCTGAGCCTAAGGAGCACTCACCCACAAGCCCTGCGACAACATTAACAATACCTTCTCCACCTACCTCAGAATCGATACTCGCACCCTCCTCCCCAGTTTCTGGCAAACCACTATCCCCAGCTTGGTCTCGTCCTTCTTCAACCACTGAAGCCAAATCTGCATTAGTCTTTGTCCCCACCACTTCCATGGATACATCAACACTAGTCTCCTCCTCTTGAAACAACGCTTTGCGGACCACTTTGGTTGGAATGGAAACACCAGTCACCACCTGCGAAGCAGAGACCTCTCCCTCCTCCCTCACCACCGGGAGCTCCACATGTTCTGTACCCACAATCTCCTTAGCAGCCAAACTTGAGTGATGGTAATCAATGTCCTGAACAGAAGTCTGGAATCATCTCTGTTTAGCCATCGGTTCCCTTGCTGATAAGTCAGCCCTAGGCTTAGCACCCTTAGCATATCTCCCCTCAAAAGGTCGCTTGCCTTCCGCTTGAGAAACCTCCCCTGAGTGCTTGCCTTTAGGACCATTCTTATACCCCCGCTCATGACCAGAACCCTGTCTCCCTGAAGATAAGACAGCCCCTTTATAGCTCTTAGCCTGACGATCTTCAGGTTCATCATGATGCAGAACCGGACCATCGGAAACCACTGGTGGTTTCAGCAACGGGCAGTGGTCTTCGTCATGGCACAGGCTGAAGCAGTGCCGACAGTAGCCGTATAACCGTTCATACCGGAGCGACACCACAGTCTCCTCACCATTGTGAAACTCGACTTCAGTCTCGAAACTCAAAGGCCTGAACCCATTGATTGTAACCTGAACTCGGCCACCATCAATGTCAACCGCCTCAACACGCCCCAAATCCGCAGCAATCCCTCTGAATGTTGGCTCAGCCCAGAACTGGAATGGAACCCCCATGATGCGGACCCAAAAAGTTAAGGAGGAAGGATACTGAGGATCCACTGTCGGTGACCATCGGACCATTGACACCATCCAATGGTCAAAGTAAAACGGAGTCATCTTCAAGACCTTCACCATGTCTTCTTCCTCGTCGAAGTCGAACTGGAATTTACCCATTCCCAGAACTGCACCAACCACCTTCCCTTCTAACTGCCAGATACGCGGAAACATGATGAGAAGAGCTTTCATGTCTTGGCGTCTGGGATTGAAGCACCTTCCGACCACCGTCTTGGAATAACCTTCAATCAGAGCCGAGTTGTCAAAGAACGGGATCTTCACCTTCCTCTTGTTCACAACAGAAACCGTAGACCCAAGAAGCTGACTCTTACTCATCAACAAACTCTGAGACATTATCGCAGACACAGAGAAATGAAAAGCTCGCACTATGAGGGGGAGCAAAAGATGGAGAGAATGATGAGTTCTCCATCTGACCCGAGAGGCCTTTATATACCCCAACCAGATCGTAAACAATAACGAAGCAATCGCACCCTTGAAAGCCAAATCTCCCGAAATCCTCCGAAGATATCCAAACCAGCCCTCATAGCAATATTCTTCACTGTGTGACCGGGAAACTCGTCGCCATATCCGCCCAAGATCACCAAAGATTTTACTCCACCGCAAATCAAATCCACCCCAACAATAAAACCCAGAGATTTGTATTCCATTTCCAACGCTGATAACTGATACCCATAAGACCAGAATCGAAACCAAATCCGAAATATACCACATACAGGAGGAAGAAAATCGGACCCCTGAGATCCCCAAATGACAACCCTTTAAACCCAAATCGAGTACAATCAGGCGTAACCACTGATAGCAAATCGAAAACCCATAACAAATCCATGAGAACCCGCAAGAGACGTGAATCAAGAACCCCGAACAAACGCACATCAAAAAATTAGGTCAAAACCCCGATATCGCCATCGCCGTCTCTGTTTTTGTCTGGTTATTGTCGATTTTTGCCTTTAACGAACTTCTTAATTTTAATTTAATTTATAATGCTTATTTTTTTTGATAGGCAATTTCTGATGCTTAACTTTTTTGATCAGTTGTTAGATGTCTAAACCGTTTTTAAATGAGGTTTAAAAAAAAAGTCCAATAAAAAAACCGTTTTAAAATTAAAATGGACACCCCTACCCAAACCCTAGTAACTTATTGGGCCTTATAAAGCCCACATAAGTCTCCAAGTTTTTAAAAACAAAAGAAAACTTCACTGTTCTTTTGCCAAATCTGCCGAGTCCCTAAAACTTTTGTCAAATCTTGCTGCGGAGTCCCACAAATCTCTGCGGTGGCACCAGAAGAAAGCTTTTTGTTCCAATGGAGGAGTCTCTTCAATCAAATCCCAAAGGCGAAGAAGAAGTAGAAGTTTCAATTTCTCTTCCCGACGAACCTACCGGAACCGCTCTTCTTCCTCCCTCTGAACTCGATGATTCAGCGCCACCGGAATCATCCGCTCCAGTCGAAGAATCAATCGATACTGATTTAAAAGCACAAGTCTCAATTTCGCCTCCCGAAGAACCTACCGAAACCGCTCTTCTTCCTCCCTCTGAACTGAATGATTCAGTGCCATTGGAATCATCCGTTGTAGTAGTAGTAGAGGAATCAATCGATACTGAATTAGAGAAATCAGATGTAGCAGCTATGGATGTTGATGATTCGCCCGGATCCGATGCAAAAATTGAATCCGATTCCGTCTCAGAAGAAGCTCCGACTCCTTCTTCCGATGATAACCCTAAATCTCCGAAACCGGAATCTGTGGCTAATCAGAACGGTAGTGCGATGGAGGAAGACGAAGGGGATGAAGAGGAAGATGATCCACCGCATAAGAAGCTGAAGCAGTTAGATTCTATTACTTCAGCTGCTGTTAAGGAAGAGGATGGGGCAGAGCAAGTGCAGCCGTCGGAAGCAATGGTTGTGGAGGAAGCGGCGGCAACTCTGGTTGTGGCTAAGAAATCGAAATCGAAGAAGAAGAACAACAATGTTTGGGTGACCAAGAGTACACGTAAAGGAAAGAAGAAGAGCAAAGCCAACACGCCTAGTTCAGCAGCTGTAGAAGATAAAGTATTGATCACTCCGGTTCCGAGGTTTCCCGATAAGAGTGACGATACGCCTGACTTGGAAATTTGCCTTTCTAAAGTTTACAAAGCTGAGAAAGTTGAGATTAGCGAAGATAGACTTACTGCAGGGAGTAGTAAAGGGTATAGGATGGTGAGAGCTACAAGAGGAGTTGTTGAAGGAGCTTGGTACTTTGAGATTAAAGTTTTGAATTTGGGTGAGACTGGTCATACACGACTCGGGTGGTCGACTGATAAAGGGGATTTGCAGGCTCCCGTAGGGTACGATGGGAATAGTTTTGGGTTTCGGGACATTGATGGGTGTAAGATACACAAGGCTTTAAGGGAGAAGTATGCTGAAGAAGGGTATAAGGAAGGTGATGTTATTGGATTCTACATAAATTTGCCTGATGGCGAATCGTTTGCTCCAAAGCCTCCTCATTATGTGTGGTATAAAGGGCAGAGATATATTTGTGCACCTGATGCTAAAGAGGAGCCTCCTAAAGTTGTACCAGGTATGCTCTATCTAGGTCACCTGTTCTATTATGTTAGTGTTCCAGTGGTGACTTTTCTGCTTTTAGTTAGTCACATATGTTTTAGGTGGACTAGAAATGAATGCTGTTGCTTGTGATGGTAGAGGGTTTATCTTGATTTTGTAGAGAGGATGGATATTTGGTTAACATTCTTATAGATAATGGGGATTCTTCATCAATATTTACATAGCCAAATGCCTTAATTTCGTGTTTGCTTACCCTCCACATCTATGATGTAGATGGTTTCTGTGCAATTCTTGATGCCTTCCTTCTAATGCAGGCAGTGAAATATCGTTCTTCAAAAATGGTGTATGTCAGGGAGTTGCCTTCAAAGATTTTTTTGGCGGTCGTTACTACCCTGCTGCTTCGATGTACACTCTCCCTGACCAGTCAAATTGTCTTGTGAAGTTCAATTTTGGCCCTGATTTTGAATTCTTCCCCGAGGATTTTGGTGGGCGTGCAACCCCGAGGCCAATGTGGGAGGTTCCATATCATGGATATAGTGGTAGACTTGAAAATAATGGTTCTGATGATATGAAGAGTTAGACCAAACCTGCAGGCGTATTCTTGACAATTTAACACAGTTTTCCAAAACTAGTTACTGGTTCAGATTTGATTGAGTTTAGTTGTTACAGTCATAGGGTAGCAAATGAACAAATGAGTTCTGTACATGTCTACTCTGAAAAAAACAGGATTGTTATTCTGATTTCAGGACTTGATTTTCTTCTATCTGGATTAGCCATATTTGTTAAAGTTATTGATTGTTTGTTGTTTTTACTTACTATGTAACTGTTCTGGTAGCCTATATTTGATTTTTTCCAAGGTTGAACCTAAACCATTTTTGCATGGTATTACACTTTTAAAAGTTTGAAGCATCTTGTCGATTGTTCTCTATCTGTTCAATCTTTCTTCAACAGACGCTTTTGTTAGCTTTGATTCTCTATTCCCTGTCAAGTGTCAACTGTACACCACAAGAGGAGATAACATGGGCATTAAGATAAATTAGACTTGCATAGCTCAAGACTCTAGCATATCTGATTCTGAAAGTTGAATATGCATGGTGGAAAGTTTTCCTCCTGTTATTGTGCTGCACAGATTTTAGGATTTGTTTCTGCTAGCTGCTGCTATCAAGAAAGGACCACTGTTATACTGTCAGGTAATAAATTTCCATACCATCTCCTGTTTATTTGAAGCTGTGTTGACCAAGGAATTGTCTTATTTGAATTCTTTATTCTCTGTGGTCGCTGATATACTCTCTCTAGAAGTTTCATCCATGCCATGGTCGCTTGTAATCTGAGCATGTAGCCATTCTTATCTCTTTAGTGCATCAGCTCTTTTGGGCAATTTATTTATTTCTGATGGATTTCATCCGCATGCTAAACAAATCTCATTACTCAGAATTTATAATATCTCTTTTTTTCCTTACACAACAGGCTACAAACAGTTTACCAAGTTTGAAGAGAGTAACATCTGACATATTGAAATATATGGACATCTGGCAAAAGGATAGCGAGCACTATATCTATCTTCCGCTTATGGATATTGCATCCTGCTGTATATGCTTCTAATGCAGTGGAGAGTTAAGTCCTTCTTGAGAAGAGAGTGCATGGTTAACTTGGTATCGCTTGGAGGGGAATGGTGCCATTCTCCTGAAAGAAGGCCTTTTCCGGATATGGCTCAGAGTTCTCTTTGTGTATAACATGTGAATGATTGGGAAAACCTTTTCCCTAAACTTGAGGATGGCGAAGAAGAGAATCCTATACCCAATGAGAATCATCACCACAACAGCTAGATCCAACCACTTTGAACTTGCTGGATTTACGCCTAGAACAGTTTGAAGAATGAGCTCCCCTTTCATTTTTGGTACCAGTGGTAATGGAGAATCATACTCAACCCCGATCAGCTCATTCTTCAATGCTCCCTGCAATTTATCAGGTGTGGACATTTAGGATATCCATTTGCCAATATAGTCTGCATCTAAAGTTGAGTTAACGTGGTTACCTGTAGTGCCCATGCACCATAGTTTATGTAGGACACTGGGTATCGCCAGAACACCACAGGTAAGTCGGGGAAGAATCGGAAAAACCCCGCACTTAACACCATAATTCCCTATGAGGTGAAGAATATAGTGATTGCAGTTTAGAAAAGTCTTTGGAGATATATAGGAAAGCTGTTAGGTAAGAGAGTGAGAGACAGAGGCCGTTCTTACAATATAACCAGCTCCCAACATGACTCCCATCAAGAAGTTAGGAACTACTGAAGCTATCATCATCATGCAACTCTCCACAGTTACAATTGCACAGATGAGGTCGAGACAGTTGTAGAAGAAATGAGAACCTCCGGATTGGAACTTCACCATATAGATAGTGATTGAGCTGGTGGAGAGGCACATAAGAATTATGAAAGGTAATGAGGAGAGTAAATTAGACACAGTATATACTGCAACCCCATAGTATCCATTGAGCCTTTCTCGAGTAAACACCTGGTTTTAGGAAAAAGATGCAAAAGACATAAGAAAAGTGTTAAGGTGAAGAATGAGAATTTTGTTTGCTTAACTCTCTTCACCTTCATTTCTTCAATGAAGGATTGGAAACCTCCTATTGACATGAATGTCATAAAGCCTGCCATAAATCCGCCGCAAGCTGCTGTATTCATGACATTTGAGTGGTTTCTCCCGACGTTGAAAAAGATTGACCCGACACAAATGGATAACACTATGTATACTGCAATCCGCATCCAGTAGTATCCCAAGTCTCTACACATGTTGATGAAAGATCGCTGGGTAAGTATTCTGAGTTGTTTCAACCAGTTTGTTTGACTTCCAATTTTCCTTTCAGTGACAAGCCCTTCCTGTTGCATGAGGTTTAAATTTTCTTGTGAGGCTCTCATTGTATGATACATTGTAGTTTTAAGCGAAATAATAACCATAACTTACTATTGATGCTATTTCTTGAATCCTTGCTCTTGAAGCTGCTGCGTATTCTGAACACTTGAATTTTCTGACAAGTGTTGTTCTGATTTCTGCTGCTGGTATATCATCGAGGGGATCTAATGTGTTTGCAGTTTCATGTAGTTGGTAAAGAGAGAAAGAAGAATCCTGTCGATAATCAAACGGTTAGTTCAAGAGTTTTGAGTATACTTTAGCTCACGGAAACAAGAAAGGGTAGAAGAAGACAAACTTGGATTCGGCGAGATTCAACCAAAGTCGCTGTGACGTCGTCGAAATCTGAATTGACACAGCGAAGGAAGTGGTCAGATGGATTCCGTCTTGTGGGACAAGGAAACCCCGCTTCACCAAAGAACTGCAAAGTCGAAGCAGCAACAACACAAATGAGCACTGACGGTTATACACTTAAATATGTATTGTGGCCATGGCTTATTACCTTCGTTGCTGATTCTGCCTCTCCAAAGTAAACAGTTTCTCCCCCAGACAGCAGTAGCAGGTCATCAAAGAGAGCAAAAACCTCACCACTCGGCTGATGGATTGAAGAAATCACGGTTTTGCCACTGCTTGCTATGTTTCTGAGAATCTGAACCACGAAGAAAGCTGAAGCACTGTCCAGTCCACTGGTGGGTTCGTCTAGGAAGAGGAGACTTGGTTTGGTTAAGACCTCGAGCGCAATGCTGAGCCTTTTCTTCTCTCCTCCACTTATTCCACGCAAATGCCAGTTTCCAATGGTCCTGTCTGAACATTCTTGCAGACCCATTTCAGTGATTGTAGCTTCCACAATGTCAATAATCTCTCCTCTGGTAAGCTTTGATGGGAGTCTGAGATGAGCGGAGTAAGATATGGATTCTCTCACTGTCAAAGTTCCTAGCAACACATCTTCCTGTGTCACATAAGCCTGAGAGTTTTTCGACAGTTTCAAAAAAACATACATGATTCAGGGTTTAGGACATTAATGAACCAGAGTTTGATTGCGTAAAACTAAAGCTAAAAGATAGGTTTGCTTACGACAGCACCAAAGTCAAGTCTTCTCTTCTTGCCATTGACTAGAACTTTGCCACTCATTACAACATTCCCCGCTAATCTTCCTGTAACCATCATTACCAAATTAGTTAATTTTCCAATATCATTCTAGTAAGTATAAGTAGGGCGTTGTTAAATTAAATGACAAGACCAAATTGTGTGCTATTTCTTTGAACCATGTGTTACACGACCCATGAAATGATTAATGTAGTAACTATACGATAATAAGATGTTTAATCTTTGAAAATAAAATCGATTAGGAGTTTAGGACTACGTTTTTGGATTGAACATCCCACAATGAGATGATAGTGGTAGATTTGGAGTCGGACCAGTAACCAAACCGGGTTTAACTTCAAGTCGGTACGAAGATCCGATCGTGCAATTCTAAATTTTTTTGTGTCAGGATGTTTGGTGTTTGGTAGTTGGTTAACATTTAAAATCGTAATTTAACTATAAAAGTTACTGCGAAACTTCTGAATATAGTATAGGTTAGAAAAATGTAGCTATCAATTTATTCAATACTAGTCTAAATGTACGACGATGTAAATTTAATAAGGAGGAACAAGAAAATTGCAACAATTTCACATATATTTAGTACTCCGATGATAAACAACTATAATGTAGGAAAAAAAACTGGTAGCTAGAATCCATAAATATAAAGTTAGAAATATCTATTTATGTATCTTATTGTATATGGAACTTAGATATAAATATAGCATTGTTTTTCTATATATCTGTACGTATATATGGATATGTAAATCTCTCATAAAGACCCAAATTAAATGGGTTTGTTGCAAAGTTACACAAGAGTTCAAAACTTCAGTTAATGCTTTAATTTCACCAAAATGTGATTATAGTGTGTACATAGTTTGTAGCTTACAAATTTAGAAGTTACATATTTATTTTTGAATAATGTATATTTTCTTCCGTTAGTCGAAAAACAAATCTAGTATTGCTTCTGATTGCATATGGACTCTATCGACTGGTTAATAATCAAATATTTTAGGTCGAGTAGGACACACACCCACCCACACACACAAACACACACCTTTATATATCTAACAAACTAATACTAATTTACAGTATTTTCAAGTTTAACTACCGAATGATAGAAATCGTTATCTATCAAATAAAAACTAAAAAAATAGTGGACTTTTTTAAAATGTAAAATTCAGTTTACGCTTTACTAAAAGTGAAAACATTTTCACATAAACATGAGAAAATTACCTAGGACAAATGGTGTTATTATCTTTTTTTTTTTAAATAACGTCATTTATAATCCAATATTGTTATATTAAACTATAGACTATCACTATAGCAACATTTTTATGCTGAATACAGAATAAAATGCTAGGTTCAAGGTGAAAAGGTCTCTTCAATGTTGGTTTCAAAGCTAAATGTAGTTGGCTAATTAACCCTTTTCCTCTTAATTATTACCTCATTCAATTGTTGGTTTGGTTCTCTTAACTCTTAAGGTTTAGTTTAGGTTCTAATTTATTTACCATTTAACAGATTAAAACCCTTTTAACGAAAAAAAGATAAAAAAAAGGAATAAGAAACAACAAGCTAATCTTCTCACGTGAGGGTGTTTGTGTGAGAGAGAGAGAGATAAAGAAAGAAGTGACCTGCTAAGGCATCAAGAAGCGTAGATTTGCCAGAACCAGAAGGACCCATAACAGCCAAGATCCTATTTGGCTCACCACAACCATTCACTCCATTCAGTAATCTCTTTGTCGCTCCTTCACCGAAGTTTGGTATAACCACCGTAAGATCCTCCCACGCCACATACATCGCCTCCTCCGGCGTAGTCATCTATATATGTGCTTTTGTTAGATAGATCGAACTCAAAATCAAGGGTTATTTTTTCATTCAAAAAAAAAGAAACTCAAGGGTTTTAATCGTAGCTTAGAGTTTTCTTTTCCTTTGGGGGTGAAGAGTGTAATGAGTGTAGGTGGTCTGTGGTCTTATTTATAGTTAACAAAAGTTGTGCGAGTAATTAGGGTGGTCCAATTGGTTTGAACCAATTTGAGTCAAACCGAAACTGTACCAAGGAAAGTGATTTTAAAAAAGTAGATTGAATCGGATTTGTATATATATATATATATATATATTTTTTTTTTTTTTTTTTAAAGTGAATTTCTATCAACCGTATATATAAACTGATTAATTTTTTTCTATTAAAATTTAAATAAGTTAAAAGCCCATTACCCGAAGCCAAAATTCAAACGGAACTAAATGATATTGGTTTCTATTTATTTTATGAAAACTAATCCATGCAAAACAGGAAACTGGATTAAGCAAAGTGTTAGTGTATGTACATTAGCATGCATGCATAGACTAAGGCATGCGACAGAATAAATAATTGACGTTTGATGTCATATTCATGTACTCGTTGGACCCATGAGGGGTACTATATAAGTCGAGAGCTAAAGACATGCGAATGATATGAAACTTATGGGTTTCGTTTCACGGTTTTAGGAAACATACACTTTATTGTAAATCACGTAAATTGATGTACATTTCTTTTCTGGCAACTATGTCCAATATTGTTATAAGATTCCGATTGGTTCGAGTGTATCAACTAGTATACCACTCCAAAACATATGATTCAAACGAACCAGAGAGAAAATATCATCTCCATATTGAGAGTCTATACGTACTACTAATCAACTCAACCTATACTTTTGGAAAGATTGATTTTTATATATATTGTGAATCTGTAATATAGATATCATATAACCAACATAGACTTATAAGACAATATTTAAAGAACGTTTAGATTAAAAAAAAAAGTAACCTGGTTGTTGTAATATAAAAATCTATTTCTTTTTTTTTTGTCAACCAAATTGTTATTTTTATTCTCTTCGTCAATCAAATATTTTTTCATCGGCCTGATTCACATGAGGTGTCATTTTAATAGATTATGTTACGAAACTTATGTACAATCTTAAATTCACATGCACTGTTTTATCTTAAAAAGTGCTTTAATTGCACCGTACAAAATTTTGTTTAGCAGCCAACATCAATGTACAACCAAAATTTTTTAACCTAATAGTACTAAACCCTCCCTATAAAAAACATGTGATGTTAGTAGCATTTATTTTTTGGTTTCAACATTTATATTGTATTTTTCCCAACACCATACTTAAATTCATTTTTCTCAATAAACCCTACTGTTCATTCATACTTTATACACTGGTAATTACTAGTAATACATTACTGTTTGAAGTAATTCTTTACAAAGATAGCATCGTTTATTTTGATACAAAGGGAGTTTTAAATTCACTATATTCTGAAAACTTCAACACGAAAGAGGCTACCAAATAATAAATGGGGCAATTTGCCAACTAACCAAAACAAAAAAAAAAAGTAGTGAAGAAAATAGCAAAGGGAAATTGCACTCTATAACTAAGAAAAAATTAATAATTCAGTCAGTAGCTATTCTAATCATGTAAAGGTGATATACTGTATATTTTCTATAATAATTATAATATTAGCCCCTTATAACCCTCTACCACCACCTCCAGTCCCATCTCCGGCCACCATTTCTGGCCACCACCTCCGGCGACCACCGCCGGCCACCACCTTCGACAACCACCGCCGGCCACCACTCCGGCGACCACCGCCGATCATCACCTCCGGCGACCACCGCCGATCATCACCTCCGGCGACCACCGCCGGTCATCACCTCCGGCGACCACCGCCGGTCACCATTGCCGGGAACAACCTCCGGCCACCACCGCCGGAAAACACCTCCGGCCACCACCGCCGGAAACAGCCGGAAAACACCTCCGGCCACCACCGCCGGAAAACACCTCCGGCCACCACCGCCGGAAACCGCCGGAAAACACCTTCGGCCACCACCTCCGGGGTTCCGGCGGAACTCACCTCCGGTCACCACCTCCGGGATTCCGGCGGAACTCACCTCTGGTCACCACCCCGACCACCGCCGGCGGCCATCCTCCACAACAGCCTCCTCCTCCAAACCATCAACACTCTCCCCTATTGGTCATTTCCCCTACCCCTTATGTCATATACTTAATTTATTGAATTAATGTGCTATATTCTTAAATATATTATCAGTTTTGGTTATCACACTAATTCACCCAATAGCAAATTATTTGAAAAAATTAGAAAAATAGGATAAATGGGTAAGTAAACTTATTATCTCGGTGTCTAATGATAATGGTGGGTGGTGTCCAGGGGTTGGCCGGAAGTGGTGGTGATCGGTGGCCGGAGGTGGTGGCGGCAGTGGCTAGAGTTGGTGATGGCCGATGGCTAGAACTGGTGGTGACCGGTGGCCAGAGTTGGGTGGTGGCCGGTGGCCGGAAGTGGTGGTAACGGGAATTGGTGGCGGCTGGTCGTCGAAAGTAGTAGCCGTTGGAGTTGATGACGGCCGATCGCTGGAGTTCATGACGGTCGGTAGCCGAAGATGGTAGCAGTGGCCGGCGGTGGCTGGTGGCGGACGATGGGGTGATTGTGGTGGTAGGAACACTAAACCCTGCATGATAGTAAATTATCAATCCCAATCCTAACTAAACTAACACCTAAATTATTTATCATATCATGGGGTCAAACATGTCAATAATACATATATTATACTGAATATCATTTTTTAATGGTTAGAGTAGTCGCTCAATGAAATATAGTTTTTATGAGTGTTATATCTGCTAAATTCCCATAATAAATAACCAACTGATACTCACAAAAATGCATTACTATATTCTAAGAAAATAATATTTGCGTAGGCAAGGGATACTAAGCTAGATGGCTCTACGTATATAATTCTTCTGTTCCATTTTATAAGATATTTTAGTTAAAAGTACAAAGTTTTAAAAACTATAAATGTATTCTTAGTTTTACATGAAATAATATTATTTAATATTTATTAAAAAGAGTTTAACTATTTAGAGACAAAACTGCAGAATACTAAATACAAGTAGTCATAATATACTAAAAACATAAAAAAATATATATTAAAATTTGAAAAATTCTTATAAAATAGAATAAAAATAAAAAGCTAAAAGATCTTATAATTTGGAACAGATGGACTATATATATGTTTCTAACCATATACTATGTGTTGTTACGTGTCATATGTGTTTAGTTCCAATCAAAGACATAACTACGAAATATCAAATACAACATTTTAACGTTTATTTCATTTCTTAAAAGTAAGAAATTAAGAACTAAAGCTACAGTTAGTGTGACTTTTTTCTTTCATCGAATAATAATTTATTTAATGCTACAGCTCGTGTGACTATTTATCTCTGCTGCGAAAGAAAAACCATTACTACGGTAACTTAATCACAGATTGTTAGATAAACTTATTAAATGACTTATCTCCCTTCTTTTCCATATATATCATAACTATACTCAATTTTTGTTTAAGAAAAAAAAAAGACAAACTATATATAGTCAGTTCTTTGTGTGGTCCATATATAAATACTATAAATATCCTTATAAAAAAATCTGTGGCAAAATATTTAATTAATCCAAAGGATTCACATATAAAGAGCTTTTAATTTGGGTTTGATCATACATTTCTGCACTCTATCTGTAATCTTTGTATTTAAATAATGAATTAAGGGGTTCTCGTTCTAATGACTTAATCCACTAATAATTTATCCAAAAAACCCCTTGTTATGTGAAGCCATGTTCTCTTTTTCTTTTCGAAGCAGTGTTTATATAAATATAATATATGGAAATTTCAACAGTTAATATACTGTTATGAGTTTGATAGGTAAAATAGTGTCAATAAATGAAGACACAAAGGACAAATAATGCAAAAAACAAAAGAAATGCTGTGTAAGTAAAGCTACTTTTGGTTGTGAGATCTGAAATAAATACAAGAGAAGTATGAAAGTAAACATTCTGTACTATATATATAGTATTATAATTTGGTAAATTTGAATTGAAACATTGCTATAGTTACTACATCTCAACTGTAAACTGCGTATCGCTGACACCTTAATTTAATTCAATCTACTTGTATAAGTCGTTGGCTTTTTATTACCATAACTTCTTAATTGTTATACTGTGGCAAAAATTGCGATGCAACCACTCCCTTTTTACAATTATTACAACTTTGTGGGCTTATTAATTGTGATCTTACGGTCTAGTTATAAAGAAGAATGTTGAAAGAACAACTTAGGGGAAAAAAAGAGAAAGAAGTTAGCGACATGAGATTGAGAGCTCTCACTATATACATATAGCATGGCCAGGTTCCTCAAAATCTGCTTTGATCCGGCGTTCCCTACCTTCCAAGTTCCAAGTTTCAAAAATAAGCTATAAGAGCAAGTTCAACGGTGATTTTAAAGGGATTTTAAAGAGATGCTTAACCTTAAAAATAAATCAAAATACATTATAAATGTTAAAATCGATCCTAAGATAAGAATTTTTAGGATCACTAAGGATCTCATATGTGTTGGTCTCTGATTGGTTGTTGGAAATAACAAAACAAACAAAAAAAACTTCGACCAAAGATTTTCTTCTTCATTCCTTCGTTCCTTTCGATCCAATCCTCCTCCTCTGTGATTTTCCTCTGAAGTCTCAATCCCTCTGAGAGAAGAGATGTGTTGGAAATCGGTTTTCTAATCCGCATATCTCTGTTTTGAAGTCTCAATCCCTCGAATTGGGTGTTTGATTTTAGCAAGTTCAGGATGTGAGTTTCATCTCTTCCTCTACTTCTTCTTCGATTACTTTGTTTTGAAATTGATTAAGACCCGGACAAATAAGAATATGGTTTGGGCATATCTATCTATCTATCTAATGGTTTTTATTTATCTGACCCATCATCTCATCGTTTCCGGGAGTAGAGAGAGGAGTAAAATCCCCTCACTTCAAATCAAAGTCTTGATTTCTCTGTTTCGTAACTTTGAGTACTATTGTCTAAATTTCATGTTAGTCTGGAAATCAAAATTTCAGTTGGGGTTTGTCTAAATTTCTGGATATGGGAAGAGCTGATTTAGCCTGGTTTAGTGGCCGTGTGTGCATGAGGATAAAGTTTCGATTTTTATTGATTTAGTTTCTGGAATTTGATTTCAGTTTTAGAAAAAGAATAGAGAAATTAGCAGAATCATGGCTGGTTTTAGTTGTAAATCACTAAAATTTAACTGCTCTTAGGCTTCCAACTTTGCATTTAAAGGTTACTTCAAGAGCCTTCTCGGATGTTCCAAAGAGAAAGATGGTTACTTGAAGTGGTTTGCTGGGAATGTAGCCTATGCGCTATATAGAGGAGTTACTGCGAACATGCTTCTAGGAGTAGCAGGAGCAGGTGTGCTTGCAGGGTATGATCAGCTTCACCGGATTGCTTATAAGCATTGGGTTTAGTACTTTTGAACCAAACCCGAAAGGATATTACAATGAAAACTCAGCTCAAAGAAAGTAGAAAAGGTTAGTAAACACCAAGAAGTATTCACAATGTGTTGTGTTGACTAACAGAATCTCGAAATCATTAAGATATTGCTATAAATCTTATGCTGTTTTTTTTTTTTGCAGGTGAATGTGTGTTTGATAGACTTGTTAACTATTCTTTGTTTTTTGCTGTCTTGGAGATGACCTCACCAAGTTAGTTTCAGACCCATACACAAGTAAGTTTCTCTCATACGCATAATTATGTTTTGCTGCCTTTCCATTTCACTTTCTCAGAATCTTGTTTAATTCATCTTCTTTCTCGAGTTAGTGTTTGAGTTCAATGCTTGGTAGTTGACATATTTTACTTTTCAAATTATTATTTTTTTTAATTTAAAAACCCAAAATTAGGATCTTACCATTGGAGCATTCCATTTTACAGTTTTTTAAAAAAGTTTTTAACTTCATTATTTCTAATTATTATAATTAAAAGCATACTTAAAATCCTTTTTTAACACTCCACCGTTGAACTTGCTCTAAGAGTATTATTTTTTTTTAGAAAGTTTTAAAATTAAATAACCTTGATACGGAGGGAATATTAACTGGTGAACTTATCCAAGTAATGATGTCGGAGAGAAGACCTTCTTTTTCAAGGGAGAAGTGCCAAAAATCTCGAGGCTAGAACGAGACCGGAAGAAGAGGTGATCCCTCAACTCATCGGCCAGACAACATATAAGACATGCACGAAGCTGGTACATGAAGACCTTAACTCGATAACCGATCCTAGGGGGAAAGACAATCACAAGCAAGTACTCAAGTGACGAAAGTATTCTTAAGGATTAAGAAATAAAGAAACGGACTGAGTGGTGCAATGGGACATAACCAAGGGAGGATGGAGTCCGCACCAGATTTTTTTGCAAGAGGTATGAGCCACCGATGCGGCATATTGGTTAGAATATCTCATGTGCATCCGAAAGAGAAACACAGCCAGAAAGAAGGGAAGAAACGGTGAACCTTTCCCACAGTCACCAAGCAAACATGATCATCCAAAGCATACCAAACACTTGGACCAAGAGGATCCACCACATCAACAAGAAGACCCGTTTCACACCATGTAACATCCGAAAAACGAGCTCAAAGACTATTATCAACCTTGATTATTAATTGCTTATAGATAAGTTGGATAGAATGATTTTTTTGATAACATTTCTAAAATTTTTATTTCTAATTTCTAAAATCTTATATCATTAGTAATAAGATTTTGAACTGCTATGATTATAGATTAGTATTGTTCCGTAAAATAGGGTTAGTTTTATATGTGATACTTAGCGTCGATGGACATTCGTCCATTGTCAATAAGAGAAGTCATAGTTAACTTATGGTTTTGAAAATATAATGGTTGGAAGGAAAGCAACCAGCTAAGGACCAATACTATATTCTAAACGCAGATATGTACAAACGCACACGTATATATCGTGTGAAGCTATATAATTTATTAACTTTGATTCAATTAATAAATTGAATATTAATTTATGTTTTTTTTTTTGATCAAAGGAATATTAATTTATGTTTAAGGAACATATATTCTCACGCAGCCTTGTACATTATTATAATTAGTAAGAGAACATGGTGCCGTAAAAGTCAAATTAAGTGTACGTAGAATTGTTTAATTATGAACAATTTTCAATTTTTGATAACATGTAGTAGTATTTTAAATTAGAAAAATAACAAGACAGCGGGGTGTGGAACATGCATAGAGGATCAAATTCAATGCAAAATATACGTAAACGAGATTACTTGAATGTCCATGCAAGTCCCATGCACTCAAACCCTTGTATATAAACCCCTCCGAGTTCATCGTTTAATCATCATCAAAATAACCCTAATCAAGCTCATATCAACACACACACACACATATATAGCTCAACCATGGCAGTTCCAAAAGCTCACTACTCTTTAGCCATTCTTGTCGTTCTCTTTGTCGTTTCCAGTAGCCAAAAAGTCTGCAATCCAGAATGCAAGGCCAAAGAACCCTTCAACTGTGACAATACTCTTGCATTCAACCGAACTGGCTTTGCCAAAAATTTCACTTTTGGTGCAGCTACTTCTGCATATCAGGTATATTTTGTTTTTAGGGGCTCGAGTAACTCGAGTTTTGGCTATAGCATTTTCCGTATACCTTTTTTTTCTAACACAATATCCAACATTTTTAATTTGACGCTCAACTAGATTGAAGGTGCTGCACATAGAGCACTTAATGGATGGGACTACTACACTCATAGATATCCAGGTGATCATTTGTTAACATGAGCACCTAATTGAATTGTGAGAAAAGGTAGAAATAATGTAAATAGATATTTGTGCTCATATTTAATTTTGGTTTGTAATTATATACAGAAAAGTTCCAGATCGCAGTTCAGGAGATCTTGCTTGTGATTCATATGATCTTTATAAGGTGAGAGTCTATATTAATGACTTATATTTTTCAATATTATAATTTCATTTTAGTTTTACAACTTTCAAAATACTTTTGAACAGGATGATGTGAAACTGCTGAAAAGAATGAATGCTCAAGCATACCGACTCTCAATAGCATGGTCAAGGGTCTTACCAAGTAAATATAGACAGACACACATCAATCTTTCTTCATGCATGTTTTCATCCAATTATTTAAATGATAATAAAATCATATAAATTCGATGACTGAGCTTTGTGATTATACAAATCTTAGAGGGAAGACTTACTGGGGGAGTCGACGAGAATGGGATCACATACTACAACAATCTCATCAACGAGTTGAAAGCAAATGGTAAATTCGAAATTCAAGTACTTAGCTTAATCATGCAAAATTTTAGTCATTTCAATATATATGTGGTCATGTAATAAACATAAATTTTACTTACTTGAATACAGGCATCGAACCATATGTGACTATATTTCATTGGGATGTTCCCCAGACTTTAGAAGACGAATACGGCGGCTTCTTAAGCCCACGTATAGTGTAAGTGCATTATCGGCAGGGTTTTTAAATTCTAAATATCTATGCTTTTCTTTGGTTTAGCGTTATGTAACATCGCTATCACACATCTCTACTATGTACATAACATAAAAATAGGGAGGATTACACAAACTACGCTGAGCTTCTATTCCAAAGATTCGGAGACAGAGTCAAATTCTGGATCACTTTAAATCAGCCTTTCTCTCTTGCAACCAAAGGTTACGGCGATGGGTCGTATCCACCAGGACGGTGCACTAACTGTGAATTTGGAGGAGATTCTGGAACTGAACCTTATACAGTTGCACATAACCAACTTCTAGCTCATGCGAAAACTGTATCTTTATACCGGAAAAGATATCAGGCACATACACTGCCAATCTCTCATATATAATATATCTAGATGTCGTTTTTCTTTTATATTAACTCTAAAAATATGTATGCAGAAATTTCAAGGTGGTAAGATAGGAACAACCTTGATCGGGAGGTGGTTCGCCCCACTAAACGAAACCAGCAATCTCGACAAGGCTGCTGCAAAACGAGCATTCGATTTTTTTGTTGGATGGTATATATATTTTTGGTCGACTAAATGATTCTTAAAACGCACACTTGCACGTATATAGAAAATTTTAGTTATATATATCTTTTTTTTTTTTTTTTTTTTTTTATAAGTATCAGATATGATATTTTCGTATTAAATATAAATTTTTACTCACATATATGAAGGTTCATGGATCCATTGGTGTACGGAGAATATCCAAAGATAATGAGAGAGATGGTAGGAGATAGAATGCCAGAATTCACACCTGAGGAATCAGCTTTGGTTAAAGGATCACTTGATTTTCTAGGTTTGAACTATTACGTTACGCAGTATGCAACCGACGCACCTCCTCCGACAGAACCTAGCGCCATAACCGATCCACGAGTTACTCTTGGATGTATGTAAAAACTAATTTTCTCGTATTTTTACATATATATAATTCGATTATTTAAACTCATTATTCCTATATAATTGGTTTCAGTTTATCGCAATGGAGTTCCTATCGGTGTTGTGGCAAGTATCTGACTTTAAATTTGTAAAATCATTTTCATATTCCAAAGATTTCAACATTGAAATGACTCTTTCGTTTACAGGCTCCTAGTTTCGTCTACTATCCTCCAGGATTCCGTCAGATTCTAAACTACATCAAAGACAACTACAAAAATCCACTCACCTACATCACCGAAAATGGTAATTATATATCATTTTATGTTGACCAATATGAAATGTCTACATATGTGTTTCTTATAAATCTTATGCAAAAAAATATCAGGAGTTGCTGATCTTGATCTTGGAAACGTAACGCTTGCAACTGCTCTTGCCGATAATGGACGAATTCAAAACCATTGCAGCCATCTTTCTTGTCTCAAATGCGCCATCGAGTGAGTCATAATTCATCTCTAATCTGATATACTTTTCAGACTATTAAATATGTTAATCTTTTGAAATATATATTATAGGGATGGATGCAACGTAGCAGGATATTTTGCATGGTCATTGATGGACAACTACGAGTTTGGAAATGGTTACACTCTCCGGTTTGGTATGAATTGGGTCAACTTCACTAATCCTGCTGATCGCAAAGAAAAAGCTTCTGGTAAATGGTTCTCTAGGTTCATCGCAAAATCCTAGGTCCCCACCAAACCTGGAATGTAATAATAAAAATTGTACTTTATGAATTATTGTTTTTAAAATCTTTACCTCAAACCTTACTATACGTTGTAATAATCGGATCTTAATTCCGGCCTTGTTGGTCACAGTTCATAAAAAATTAATAAATGTTATATTAATGAAGTTTGTATTCTATACTCTTTCTTTATGTATAACATGTCAACAAGTCTTTTAATGTGTTATTAGTTTGACATCATTGACAGCTCTGCATAACAACAGCTCCTAGCCAAGTTTTAACTGTTACTAAATTATATAATTTAAACCTAAGAAATTAAATGCCCTATAACAATTTTGAATTTTTTTCTATGGTGATGAACCCCTAGCGAATAATCCTAATGACCAATGTTTTTAATTCTATTTACCCTCCTTAGGGCATCTCCAATGGTAAATTTCTTACCAAATTTCTAAGCATAATTTTAACAACAAAAAGTTCAAATTCTTCAGCTAAAATTTTTTTGTAAAACTAAATAAAATTTATGAATTTAATTCTGGTGCGCCCCTATCCCGAATTCTTGTTTTCTATGTTATCCACCTTAATTCTACATACCTCTATACTTTCACAATAATTCTTAATCTCAGTTTTGCCCTTTGTTTAGTTTTGCATAATTTAAATAAAGTAGATATATTGAATATATTTTTTTAAAAAAAGAAAAAAACAAACCAATCACAATTCATCTCTTTCCCAACTCAAAACCATCCATATGACCCACGAAAGAAAAATCTTCCACCATTGAAGCTCGTTTTAGGTAATTTCTTGGTCTATTCAACTGTTTTTGTTCAATTTCAACATATTTGAAACTTGTTTATGGTGTAGGTAGTGTTGATGTGTTAAGATTTGTAATGTGTTCTAATTTGGGGACATTCTTAGATTTGTTATAAATTCGTTTTTTTTTTGTATGTTAATCTTGTTAATTCTCATTTGTTCAAGTCTATTAGAGTCAGAGTATGTTTATAATATATGGACCTAGTGGTTGAATCGAGCTACATAGAAATTGGATTAGGTTTCTCGTTTCTGCAGATGTAGGTACATCATATATTAATTAATATAACTGGTACAACTGAAGCGAAAACTATTCTAATGTTAGTTTGTATTCTATTTACATGGAGTAATGAATAATAATTTTCGCACATTCATTCAATTTGATTTATGGGGGAAATTATTTAAACAATGGAGATGAAATACAATGGATTTCAAGAGAAGATGTTCGACATGCTCTTTTGATGAAAGCACCTATTGAGCAGATTACTTATTCTGCATTGGCTGATAAAATATGCAAAAAGATGATGGTAGCTGCAGGGACGAAGATGAAGTTTAGCTACATTCCAGTTTCAGTGAATCTTAAAAAACCAATATATATATCTTTGATGATGATGATCTTTTTTGTTATCTAGAATGGAATCAAACTGACTTTAATGTAATGCATGTGGAGCTGGATAAAGATGACGAACAACATCAAGGATGTGAACAAAATGGAATTGGTGAAGCTTGTGAAGCTAGTGAAGTTGGTAAAGTTGGAGAAACTATTCAAGTTGCAGAAACTGGTCAAGTTATAGTAATTGGTAAAGTTGCAGAGGAGTTGATTTCAAGTGCAAGAACTTGTACTGGTGATGGTGTCATGACTCTCTATGCAGGTGAAACGTGTGAACAAAATGAGCTGCCCCAAAATTATTAAAATGTTGCAAGTGATGAACGAGAAGACATGCTGCAAATTATTAATGGTGATAGGCTTCAAGGTACTAAGGTAAATGTTGAATGAAGATGGTGTGAATCTGACTGTAGGTCAAGAATTTGGAAGTAAGAAAGCAGTACAAGATCTTCTTGAAAAACAAGCACATAAGAACTGTTTTGAGTTTGTAATAGTGAAGTCGGAACCAAAGCTGTATGTGGTAAAATGTAGTGAAACAAAAAATGACTGCAAAGTGTTTCTCGGTTAGAACCTACAACAAGATGCATTCGTGTTTTCGTTCAACTACAAGTACAAACAAAATTAAAAGAAAAGGCACACTAAGGTTAGTAGCATCTGTTTTGCTTGATGATTATCCATGTAAGGTTAAGACTCCTGTTCCCAAAGAACTCATACCATTGGTTCAATCAAGAGCTGGTGTTAAAGTGTCGTATTCCACCGCGTGGAGAGGGAAAAAAGAGGCTGACAGTGATGTTCGCGGTAGTGTGGAGGAAATTTACAAAATATTGCATTCTTATTTGCACATGTTAGGGGTTGTGAATCCAGGAACTATTTCATTTGGGGAATTGGATGAGAAGAAGAGATTTCAGTACTTATTCTTTGTATTAGGAGCTTGCATTGAAGGGTTTGTTGCTATGAGAAAAGTGATTATTGTGGATGGTATTCACCTTAAGACTTCACAAGGTGGAGTGTTCATTGTTGCTTCAGCTCAAGACCCTGATCATCACCATCATCCTATTGCTTTTGGTGTAGTTGATGGTGAGAAAGAAGCAAGTTGGAGTTGGTTTTTCAATAAGTTGAAATCAATAATACAAGATGGTCTAGAGCTTGTGTTTGTTTCTGATAGATATCCAAGCCTTATCAAGTCAGTACGTGAAGTGTACCCTTTGTCTAAACATGGTTATTGTATATACCATTTGGCTCAAAATGTGAAAGGAGCATGCAGTTGGTCAGCAAAAAAACTGTTGGAAAAAAAATTCATCACATGCGCTAGGTCTTATATAGAGGCTATGTTCAAGAAACTTTATGGTGATTTCAGGGTAAGGTATTGTAACAACCCGTCCCGTGGACCCCACTTTCCCACCGCTAGCTGCCCCAACGGACCGTCCGTGGACCCCACTAGCCCGCCGCTAGCCGCCCAAACAGACCCCAAGCTGGCCCTGCAGGACATCGATCCTAACCCATCACTGTGGACATCCCAGTCCACCAGTAGGTTATTTGTGCGCCAGACGTTCATCGAACACTGGTCTCCACCCTTTAACAACCTCCCACAGGACAAGCTGTCACCAATTGATCTGCAGATCAGTTGGTGACAGCTTGTCCTGTGGGAAGGTTGTTAAAGGGTGGGGACTAGGGTTTGAGTAAACTTGTCATGTGGGAAGGTTGTTAAAGGGTGGGGACCAGGGTTCGAGGAACGCCTGGCGCACCAATAACCTACTGGTGGATTTGGATGAATAGTTCCTTTCCATGGTGAGGGGTTAGGATCGATGCCCTGCAGGGCCAACTACGGGCTTATGGGGGCAGGCTAGAAGTGGGCTAGTGGGGGCCCAGGGACGGGACCGGCTGTTATAGGTATCCTGCTGGAGCAAATTATCTAGATAAATATGTTGAAGAAAATAATTGGGCAAGATGTTATTTTCCAGGAGAAAGATACAACATAGACACCAACAATTCAATTGAATCGATTAATGGTGTTTTCAAAGAAGCGAGGCAGTTATCACGCTTACCAATGATTGATGCTATTATTGATAAATTGGCAGAGTGGTTTAACAATTATAGAAAGGATGCTGCAGATGCACCAATTACGCAAATGATGGTGCCTTACGTTGAGAAAGTGTTGCACTTTAGATGTGCAGATGCGAAGTTGTTACCAGTGAATGAACTAAATAGCTTCTTTTTGGAGTACAAATGTCATCGGAGTTGATGGCGTTGGCTATTTGGTGGAACTGAAAAACAAAATTTGCTCTTGCAAGCAATTTGATATTGATCAATATCCGTGTGAGCATGCAATATCTGCTGCGATGGAAGCAGCTAAAATGTAGAAAATGAGATTCAGCTACAAGATTTATGCTCCAAATATTATTGGATGGAGTAGTGTTCGTTGGCGTATTGCCGAACGATATATCTAGTTCCCCATATGTCTCAGTGGGTTGTAACTGATCACGTACGAGAGAAGTTTGCCTTTCCTCCTCCGATAGATGAAAATAAAAAGAAAAGAGGAACACCGCGGACGACAAGGTTTCCTTCCATAGGAGAACATGGAAGAAAGAAGAGAAAAACTACTACTGGAAGCTTGTATGATGTTTTTCGTAATTAATTTCTATGTAGCTGCTGTTCTGTTTTGTTTCTATGATAGCTTTTGGTTGTGAAACTCGTTTGTTCTGTTTTAGTACAACTGACTGCAACAGGAACAACTGTGGTACAACTAACTTTTATTTAAATAATCTGGCAAATTTATTTTAGTGGTACAACTGACTATAACAGGAACAACTGTGGTACAACTAACTTTTATTTACATAATCTGGCAAATTTATTTTAGTGGTACAACTGACTGTAACAGGAACAATTGTGGTACAACTAAATTTTATTTACATAATCTGGCAAATTTATTTTAGTGGTACAACTGACTATAACAGGAACAACTGTGGTACAACTACGTTAAAGTTTTAACAAAAAAGTAAATTTAACTGCATTTTTACATTTATAGTTCCTGATGAGATTTAAAAAACAAAAAAAAAACTAATACAATAAAAAAGGATGTATTGTTCATATACATAGAGCCAACATTCCTTATACTTTGATGGTTAAAATTTAGCCAAGTAACTATGTCAAACATGAGAACAAGTTATTTGAAACAAATGTTCCTATGAAACTGCATAAAATTTACCTTAGTTATCTATTATCAAATGAACTACTGTAAAATATATTTTTAGAGTAAGGTACAACTAATAAATTTGGTAAAACTACAAATGTTCAACTATGTTCATACCTGTACAACTATAAGTCTGAGTACAATTACTTGAAAAACTTGATAATATTTTCTTAATTTGTTGACCATTTTGTCTTTTTATTTATTATTTAATTATGAATAATTTTTTCTCTCTCTTATTCTTCACACTTGTACTTAATTTGTTCCAGTTGTCCCATAAATTTTTATTTGTTGTTATTTTTATCATTTGTACCTAAGCTGTTCCAGTTGTCCTATAAGTTTTTATTTGTTGTTATTCTTATCAAGTGTACCTAACCTGTTCTAGTTGTCCCATAAGTTTTTATTTGTTGTTATTCTTATCACTTGTACCTAATCTGTTCCAGTTGTCCTAAAAGTTTAAGAAATACATTCGTCCATCCTAAAATCCTCAGACCATCCGACAAATAAATAAACAACACCAACACTAATATCAAATCTTCTTCTTTTGCTTTGTATATAGACTATTTAGGTACTTTGAAGGTTCACCTACTCTCTTCTTCCTCTTCCTTGAACAAGTCTTAACCATCTCATCATCTCTTTTTTCTTCTTCTTCTTCACCATCCATCTCAACATCTCTTTCCTTGCCTCCAACTGCTGCTACCGCTTATTCTTCTTCTACTTCTTCACCACCCATCTCAACATCTCTTTCCTCATCATCCACCTCATCACCATTGTCTTCTTTTTCTTCACCACTGCTCACTTCTTCTTCTTCTCAACTAGCCACCATTGTCTTCTTTTTCTTCACCACTGCTCACTTATTCTTCTTCTCAACTAGCCACCTCATCACCATTTTCTTCTTCTTTTTCTTCACCACTGCTCACTTATTCTTCTTCTCAACTAGCCACCTCATCACCATTTTCTTCTTCTTCTTCTTCTTCTTCTTCTTCTTCTTCTTCTTCTTCTTCTTCTTCTTCTTCTTCTTCTTCTTCTTCTTCTTCTTCTTCTTCTTCTTCTTCTTCTTCTTCTTCTTCTTCTTCTTCTTCTTCTTCTTCTTCTTCTTCTTCTTCTTCTTCTTCTTCTTCTTCTTCTTCTTCTTCTTCTTCTTCTTCTTCTTCTTCTTCTTCTTCTTCTTCTTCTTCTTCTTCTTCTTCTTCTTCTTCTTCTTCTTCTTCTTCTTCTTCTTCTTCTTCTTCTTCTTCTTCTTCTTCTTCTTCTTCTTCTTCTTCTTCTTCTTCTTCTTCTTCTTCTTCTTCTTCTTCTTCTTCTTCTTCTTCTTCTTCTTCTTCTTCTTCTTCTTCTTCTTCTTCTTCTTCTTCTTCTTCTTCTTCTTCTTCTTCTTCCTTCTTCTTCTTCTTCTTCTTCTTCTTCTTCTTCACCTCCATCTTCTTGTTCTTCACCACTCATCTCACCAGCCTGACAACCAGATCCCTCTGCCATCTCAGCACCTTTTCCTTTTTCTGCTCTACCACCAATATTACTAGTCTGAAAACCAGAGTTCTCATATCCAAATCCTGCAGCCTTATTCATTGCATCATTCACATAGAGTTCCACTTCTTTCAACCTTCTGTCCAAAACATTAATCTTCTTCTTGATTTCAGTAAACCCAGCTTTCATCGCTCCCATCAATTTCTTTCCAAGCGCTTTGAGATTGTTCACAAACTTAGAATTCTATGGTGGGATATTTTCCTCTTCTTCTGCTGCTTCTCCTTCGTCTTGCTGCTGCTCCTCTCTCATATTTTTCTGCTCGAGCAGACACATCTAAACTATACAGCCCTTCCAAGCAGATCTTCCTTTTTTCTACACATAGGCAATGCTCTCAACTCTCAGCCAATGGATCACTAGATTGTATCTCATCATTTTCTGTGATGCGGGCCATAAGAGGGAACTCAGACAATTCAGGTTCCATGATGCTATGATTATCTGTTGAGTAAACAAAAAGATTGCTCAGATTTCCAAATTTAAAAGAAACCTTAGATCACTATGCGGAACAATAAAGGAGAAACTATAATCATTGTAGATCCAATGGCGTCATTTACATCTTCAATCAAAAAGCCTTTCATGTGACTATATCTCCATTTTTGTTTGCACATTCTTGGACAGTTTGCTGCTGCGTCATGTCAACTTGGAACTTTCTCTTCAACTCAGGGATGCAGTCACACGCCAATATCTACAAGTTACATTAAAGCATAAGATACAACAATTATCTACAAAAGAACTCTGACGAATTAGAAATGTTTCACAACAAATAAATCTTACCTCTAAAGGAGTTAAGAAACCCGGAAAACACCAAGATGACTTCACAATCCCCTTAAAATTATTCATCATATGGGAGATATTTGTAATACTTTCATCAATTGTGTATCTACCCCACGGAAAGTTTCACATGCAAATAGATCATCCACAACTCGAAGTATAAAATCATCAATGTACCCATATTTTTTCCTTGGTGAGATGATTGTGCTTAAGAACAAGAGCACCACCATCTTTAACCGGTCTCCACATGCATCCATGGACTGTAGCTTGCTTCTCACATCTTTAATTTTTACCACAATTTATTTCTGCTTTTTCCCTTATGTTTCTTCTTCTTCTTCTTGAGAAGGTCCAAAATGCCTTTTCACAAACGAATCACTCCCCAGATTCTTAAAGTTTGATGAATAGAGAAGACAGTCAAACCCAGAAATAAGGCCATGCTCCCTAAGTGATTACCGGACTGGAACACCATTCACTACAAACCAACATACTCTATCTCTGTCCATACAAACTGTGCGAAGCAACAACAACCACATACCCGTATACCTATGGTTCTCCTCCCTATGCATGTGCCAAATGTGCTTAAACTGCGAGTGTTTACGAAACCAATTCTTCTCACTTTTCTCAAAGATTTCCATGTCTTTCATTGTTTTTTTCTCTTCAGACCTTGATGATAGCTTACACCACTTTGTATAATCGGATTTCTTGAAGTAAAAATCCAGTGGTGGTATTGGTTGGGTGTCCTCTGTATCTTGCAAAACATAATTGTAATGACTATTTGTACCAAGCAAATTTATTTGTACCAAACACTACAGGAAATGTGGGTATGAATAGCGGCCGTTAAACGCTATGAGTTTACAATTATAGCGTTTCCTAAAACGCTCTGAGATCGCCCGTTATAGTAGGTCGGACACTTTTAATAGCGGATTGCCGGTTTGCTATAGTTAACTATACAACGATAGCGTTGTCTTCTGTGCAATTGTTAATATTTATAATAACATGATACAAATGCTATTAAAACTCATTAATTTGATTTTACCTATAGCAAAGATAGCAAATGTTTCGTGTTATTAGTTTGTTTTTAAATTATTCAAAATTTATTTATTAAAATGAATTACGAATTATTTATTTTTTAAATTATTCAAATATTTGTAAAATAAACCAATTAAAATTAATACAAAATATATAAATATATTTAAATGTTCAGAAAACCATAAAAAATTTCATTGTTTACAAAAACCACAAACACCTATCAATCTACCACTAACAAGCCTTCACAATCATCCCTAACATAAACACTATCATCATCACAAGCTTCATCATCCAAATCATCGACTTCTTGGACAGGCAAAGGTGCAACACCTAAATCCTCTTCTGTTTCCAACTCATGATAGCCTCTAGGTGGTGCTCTCATAACAACATACCAATTTGAATTATCATCTTCCCTAGAATAGAAAACCTGTTTTGCTTGAGAAGGTAGAATGAATGGATCTTTCAAATAGGCTGTTTGGTTCAAATGAAGGTTGACAAGAGTGAAACCATCTTCCTCCTTCACACCATTCCCTGTGTTGGCCCAATTGCATCTAAACAGCGGCACTTTGAACATGTGATAGTCTATAAGTAAAATCTCTTTTATCACTCCATAATATGTAAGCATATCAGCCACTTGCCTCATATCTCGAGCACTTGATCTACACATGCTAAATGCTTCATAAGTTACTCCACTGTTTTGTGTCTTCCGCTTAACCGCATCTGTGTGAAACCGTTGCCCATTAACGATAAATCCTTTATGTGCTAAAGCAACATTTCTTGGTCCAAATGCCAACCACCTTATCTCCTTAGAATGACTATTTGTTGAGTCTGAATGAACCTGCCACAGTAAAATTCCAACCTTGATCATCAAGTTGAAGTACTGAAATGATAATCACGAAGACCAGTCATCAAGATACAACCTAAGCTAACCCGTCACTATGCAAAATGTGATCATGAAACTAACAATCTGTGGCAAGAAAACTAGTCATCCAGTTACAAGATAAGCTAACCATTCATCAAGCTACAAGATAAGCTAACAATCTGGTCCAAGAAGACCAGCCATCAAGCTACAAGATAAGCTAACAAGTCATCAAGCAAAACATTATCATGAACATAACAAGCTAACCAATCAATTTAACAAGCTGTATAACAAATAATCAAGAAGACAAGTTGCATCTGGAAACCTTTATTTTAAGCCATTGTGCAAACTGCTCAGTATGTTTTTCCATAACAAAGTTTCATTTTTAGCACATCGAGCATCATTAGCTTGTAATTCTTCCAAATGCATCCTGATTTTACGTTAAACAACAGTTTTGAGAATGAAATTATAATAATAATTAGTAGATGAAACATAATGGGTTAGCTCTTACTCAATATAAGGATCCAAAGATGCCATGTTCATTAGCACATAGCGATGTGCAGTGTCTCTATCTTTATCTGATAGGGTAACTTCTATACCCTTATGCAGAGGTCGACCTTCAACCATGCTTCTATCAGTCTCAATATCTTCATTGCGATTAACTGTTTCTTGAACTGGTACTGATTCTTTAAGGAACTCTAAACAAAATGCAACACATTCTCCAGCTAAATACCCCTCCGCCATACATGCTTCTGGCCTTGCATAATTCTTAACAAAACCCTTAAGTATTTTCATGTACCTATAACTCAGTCAAGAAATGAATATTAGTTGAACATAATTGCAGAAAATACATATATTTAAGCAAATGAGTACATCTAACCTTTCGAAGGGATACATCCAGCGGAAGTGTACTGGTCCTCCCAAACGTGCCTCTTTTGATAGATGAATTGGAAGGTGGAACATAATATCAAAAAGGGATGGAGGGAAGAAGCGCTCCAGTTGACACATTGTTTCCACAAACTCTGTCTCCATTGTCATTAGTTTCTCCGGGTCGATGATGCGTTGACACAACCTGTTGAAGTAACTGCATAATCTATTAATGGCAATCCTAGGACCCTTATGTAACAACCCTCGTAATGCAGCTAAAACAAGTTCTGTACTAGGACATGATGATCATGCGACTTTAAACTACCTATATTTGGAGGGTTAACTGAAACACTATTCGCAATATTACCACAATAACCATCAGGACCTCTAAACTTAGATAACCTTTGGCAGAAAATGGTCTTTTCTTTCTTGGATAACCAATAGGCTGCTGGAGGTAAGTACGTTTTCTTTCCCCTGACCTCTGTATGCAAGTGATTTCTGATTCCAATATCTTCTAAGTCTTTTCTTGCTTTCAAACCATCTTTGGACTTAGCACTTTGCATCAAGATAGACAATATAGCATCTGACACATTTTTTTCTACGTGCATAACATCAATATTATGACGAACAGGCAAATCCTAACACATTAAGGAATAAACTGTTAGGCTAGCTTATTCAAATCCAACAATAAGAGATTATAGTTCAATTACTTTACTTTACCTTCCAGTAATGTAGTTCAAAGAATATTGATCTCTTCTTCCACCGCCATAGATCATTTGATTCTTCACACTCTTCTTCTTGATCCACTTCATCATCTTCCAACTCAGTTCTTTTTCTTTTAATTTCCTTGTGTAGAGGTTTTCCAAAATCATTCCTAAAAGCCTGTAGTGTCTCATATATTTCAGCGCCAGTTTGTATCCTTTTGGCATTCCCTTCCTCAACAGTGTTGTCAAACCAAGCTTTTTATATCTGTAACGATGGCCAGGCGGTAGTCTCTTTCTATTCCCCATATAGACAAACTTACGGCTAAACTTAAGCCATCTGGAAGGTGTATCTTTTCCACATACATTGCAGGCTTGTTTCCCTTCACTTTACATCCAGACAATGTTCCTAAGGCTGGATAGTCACTGATACTCCAAAGCAGCATGGCTCTAAGCGTGAAATTCTCCTTCGCAAATGAGTCATAGACTTCAATACCCTCAGCCCACAAATCTTTTAAATCGTCTATCAGTGGTGCCAAGTAAACATCTATGTTATTCCCAGGAGCTGTTGGACCAGGGATCAACAAAGTCAACATTATATTTTCAGCCTTCATACACATAGTCGGAGGCGTGTTATAGTTCACCAACAACACTGGCCATGTGCTGTGATTGGTGTTTTGCATACCGAAAGGGTTCACCCCATCTGTAGAAATTCCAAGTCGAAGATTCCTTGGTTCAGCAGCAAAGTCTGGCCATGTAGCATTCACTTGTGCCCATGATATAGAATCAACGGGGTGTCGCATTGTACCATCTTCAATGCCATTGGTATAGTGCCACCGCAAATCTTCAGCCATCTTTTTTGATCTAAACATCCTCCTAAATCTGTCCTTGATTGGAAAATATCTAAGGACCTTTGCTGGAATCCCAACCTTTATCTCATTACTATGCTTATCCTTCTCCCATCTTGAAACTTTGCATCTTGGACAGCTATCTAACTTCTCAAACTCCTTCCTATATAGTATGCAATCATTCTTGCAAGCATGAATATTTTCGTATCCGAAACCAAATATCTTCAGAAAATTTTTTATTGCAGCTAAACTCTTCGGAAGTACATTGTCTTCAGGTAGCATGTCCTGAATTAAATCCAACAGCTGATCAAAGTAGTTCTCTGACACACCACTCTTAACCTTGAATCTGTAAAGTCCCATAATTGCTGAAACCTTTGTGTATTTGATACAATCAGAGTACAATGGAGTTTCAGCTTCTCTTAACTTTTTCCTAAACTCAGATTCCTCTGCTGCTTCACCGTCGTTTGCCTCTAATGCTTCATCATCATTCCTCTGATTTGGTTCACCTTCACCCATAGAGAATGCTGTCTTAAACAAGTCAAATGCCTCTGTTTCATGTTGAGGACCACTGTCTTCTGTAGATGCTCTTTTTTCACCATGAATACTCCAACAAGAAGTTTTATACTTCTTATCCATACCCCTTATCACTAGATGCTCAACAATTTTATCTATAGACTGATGGCATACATTGCGGCAATCTCTACATGGGCATAGCATTTCAGACAGATTGCCCAATCTTCTTGCTGATGAATTGGCGAATTTCGTTGCTCCTTCTAAGTACTCGATGCTATTCCTACATCGAAAAGAATTTAGATTTTTTTGAAACGAAAATTGGAAAAGAATTTAGATTTTCATTTGGCAACGAAAAGAATTGAATTTACTGTATACCTTGGCAGCGAAATCCATGTCTTATCCATTTGGTCACGATGGAGATGGATCCGTTCTGAAACGATTTGGTGAACACAAAGGAAGAGTTGGGGAAGTTTTGGTAAACCCTAAAGATGAGTTGTGTTCTGTAAGCTTGCGATCTCAGAGGTTAGTCACCATTGGTTAAGAACAATAACGGCTCAGATCAAAGTTAGCTAGACAGATCAACGGTGTAGGTTATGCCAGGATTGCAATCTCGGAGGTTACTGCTTATTGGCTAAGAACAATCAACGGGCTAGATCAAAGTTAGCGAGACATATCAACGGTGTACATTAATCGCGTCTACAATAAGAAAGGACGGCTGAGATCATAGTCGGCGTTATCTAACGGTGTAAGATTCATCCTATAATCTGGGAGGTTACTTCTCATTGGTTAAGAGTTGTTTTTTTCATTTTAAATCCAAAATTTATCATATAAAATAAATTATTTTTTAAAAAATATATCAATATAAGTATTTCAATGTTTAGAATATTATTTCTTATAATTATAAATTTTATAATTAAGAACAATTAATATAAGTTAGTATTCCAACACTAAGTCTTAGTTTAGGGTTTAGGGTATAGGTTTAGGGTTAGGGTTTAGGGTTTAGACTTTGGAGTTTAGTGTTTATGTTTTATACTTTAGCATTTAGAAAATTAACTATAATGTTTGAGGTTTAGAGTTTTAATTTTATGTTTTTGAGTATAGAGCACAAAGGAAGCACAACAATACAAATTTTTAGCAAACCGGTTTAGACATAACCGGTTTAATTTAGACATAATTGAAACATGTTTAACTTAGACATAATCGATGTAATTTAAACATGTTTAATTTAAACATGTTTAATTTAAACATGTTTAAATTAAGCATGTTTAAATTAAACATGTCCAAACCGGTTTAATTTTTGAAATTTCCAGCACCGATTTAATTTAGACATCTCCAAACCGGTTTAATTTCAAAATTTTCAGCACTAGTTTAATTAGCAAAACTGGTTTAATTTTGAATTTTCCAGTACTGGTTTAATTAGCAAAACCGGTTTAATTTTGAAATTTCTAGCACTGGTTTAATTAGCCAAACCGGTTTAATTTTGAAATTTCTAGCACTGGTTTAATTAGCCAAACCGGTTTAATTTTTGAAATTTCCAGTACTGGTTTAATTAGCCAAACCGGTTTAATTTTCTTCCAACAATTGCTAATCAGTCATTAACCAAAATAAAAATTCATTACAATACAAATAAAAATTCCAACAATTGCAAAATCCCATCCATTCACACAAACTTTATTTTATCATTTGGCCATGCTACAACTGAACCTATTGCATCGAAATGTATTCAATCTCTGAATTTGGCCTCCAGACCTTTGCATTACCAATCTTAGCCACTTCAACCGAGACCTTGCTTGCATTTGGACCTATGGGTACATGATGGCACGTCTCGTTCGGATCTGTTGAAACTACTCTTCCTTCAGCTACCTTACGTCCAGAGTTGCTGCAATCTAAAAGATAACACTTCTGCTTTGGACTTCTGGTGGAACTATTGCTGCCTGGACTCTACAACTCAAACCAAATAATACAAGCAAGTTCCAACATCAATGAAAGTTCCAACATCAATCAACAGACAAATTAACAAATGAAATAACTTAATTTCAATAACATACCGTGACTTTAGGTAGTGTTGCATCTGTAGTGGTTGCAGCCGTGACGTCAATCTTTAGGACTGGCCATGCGATTTTCTCGTTAATTGCATCACCAATTAAAGTAGCTTCAGTAGTTGGCCTCCACAAATGAGCATTATCATTGAAAACCTTCACAACTTCAATACAAACAGCACTTGGACCTAGAGGTATATTGTTAACCTTCTCTTTGGAGTTAGTTGAGCACACAACACCTTCAGCAATAACCTCATCGTCTTCATTAGTCCAATCATATATTTTGCATCTTCGAGTTTCACCTTCCTTGTTTTGCTAAAATGTAGACAGATAATGATTAGAGATATATCACTTCACCATAAGAAAAGAAGATTTGAAAACTTTACCATGGATACATCTTCAGAAGAGACGAAATCTGTATACAGAAGCACCTTGTCCATTGGCCAAGGTATTTTGCATCCCACAGCTTCCTCAAGATATAGTACATTGGTTGTAGGCCTACGGAGAGAAGCTTCTGAGCTTAATGCTGACTTAACAAGGACAGCCATTGCATTAGGACCAATTGGTATACGACCAATTTTGTACATGGGTTCAGCAGAACATAATTCTCCTTCACCAACAACTACATCTCCTGATTGAATCCAATCCAATATTTGTACTCTAGCTCCATTTTTGAATCCACCAATACTCTCGGATATTTCAGTATCACCATTACTTGTCTGAAATAAGGAAAAGGAATTCGTAAATGTCTTAAAACCAAACCAATTGACCGAACAATAACGAAATGGATTACCTTCTTTCCAGCTAAGTCTCGGACAATGCCCTTTAACTCTTCAATCTCACTTTCCATTTCTGCCATCTTTGCATCTCTAGATTGCAGAAATGCTAACTTAGTAGCCATAATCCCTCTACCAAACCCCCTTACTCGTCCAGGTTTGTCTTTTCCCAAAATCTTGCTCACAGCATCTTCCCTTATGTTATCAGCAGTTGATGTAGAGTCCATTTGACTATCAAGTGATTGTATTTGTTCCTGATACAAACATTTAAACACAAGAAAACTCAGAGTGATTATCAAGTGATTGTAATTATACACACATTTAATTATACACAATATAATAAGTTCCAGAATTCTTACAATAGTCTCAGCAAATTGAGGCTTCACAGGTCTACCATCAGCGTGAGTGTGTCCCGCAATCCATACCTTACTCCTCGTCACCTTACTTGGGTCTCTACTCTTTTTTCTATATAAAGTACATAAATATCTCAATACCATTTTATTCTAACAAGATATACAATATATATAGATATTTGACCATTACTATTACCATATCATCAGCTAAACGAAGCATTCCTTTGCGGCTGGTGGTGTGAGAAATCTGATTTTGTCTCATCTTCCTGTACTTGTTACTTATTTCCTACATTATAAATATCAGTGTGATTAAATCTATCAGACATGACATATAAACAAGAAAGTTACTTAGTTGTAGATAACTAACCGTGAAAGCTGAGTTAGTCTTGCCCCTAACCCAAGAGTTCCACACTTGAACGGATGGGATGTTGCTGGGTTTTAAATCTATTCTCTTTGCAGCAGTCTTCGCAGCTCGTACTTTTGACAATAGCCTTGACTTCCAAGCCCTCCAGATATTTCCCATTTGCTTCAAGATAACAACTCTCTGCCATTCTTCTTGCAAGTTAAACCTCCCCTGCATCACATACAACAAGCAAATGTCAAACATGTTTCATATCTGTTCAACAAAAAATAGTTTCATATAAATGTATACCTGAATCTCTTCCCACATTGCTTGTTTAGTAACTACATCAACTTTCCTCCAATCAGAAATTGTAACCGGAACATGTTCCCTCACAAGGACACCAAGAAAAGATGATAATGTTATTGAACCAGGTCCAACATGATCACCAAAGTCAGTGAAAGTAACTGAAACCTTTTCATTAGGATTTTCAGCCACTTTACGCATCTTTGTTGGTCCTCTTTTTTTTCTTTCTTTCACTCTTTCCTCCGGTACCTGAATTCCTTCATCAGTGTTGCTAGGAATCGCATTAGCTTGACCATTGCCAACACCATCTTCTTCCATATTGGCAGCTTCTTCCATATTACCAGCTTCTTCTGCATCCTCCTGTTGTTCTTGTCCAGTCAAACAAGCTTCTGCTTCTATCTCAGAATCTTTTTCTCATCTTCAGACATTGCTTTCTCAGTCTGATCAGCCTCCGGTGTTACATCTTTCTCTAAACCCTTCTCACAATCTTCTATCTCATCTTCAGACATTGCTTTCTCAGTCTGATCAGCATCCGGTGTTACATCTTTCTCATTATCCTTCTCAGAATCTTCTTTCTCATCATCAGACATTGCTTTCTCAGTCTGATCAGCATCCGGTGTTACATCTTTCTCATTATCCTTCTCAGAATCTTCTTTCTCATCATCAGACATTGCTTTCTCAGTCTGATCAGCATCCGGTGTTACATCTTTGTCATTACCCTTCTCAGAATCTTCTTTCTCACCTTCAGACATTGCTTGCGGTGTAACATCTTCTACCTCATCATCTTGAGCAGCCACTTTCTTGCTTCTCTTAGCCACTTTCTTTGCTTTTCTTTTCTTATTCACCTTTAGTGTTGCTGCTGGAGCTACTTGTGCTGTTATCTCTTCTACCTCCAAGCCTTGATTACGTCTACTACGACGAGGACCAACTTGACCTCCTCCTCTTGTCTTCGCCATTTCTGAAAATGATCAATGAAGAACAATTTCAATCATAAAATCGAAACCCAAAAATCATAATCAAAACAGAAAATCAAAATTGAAACAAGAAATGTGCCAAACTTCGACATGCATGTTCACCGAAACTAAGAATCAAAACCCAAAATCAAAATCGATACCCAAAATCACAAACTTCCGCATCAATGTTCACACAACCCCAAATGAAAATCGTTTTCCATTCCAACGAACAAATAAGCTACGATTGAATGAAGATATACCTATTGAAGATTCCAGGGATATTGTGAGAAATTGCGTTGAGAGACTGAGAAATCGAGTGAGATAAAGTGTGAATTAGAGGGAGAGACTGAGAAAGAGATCGAGAACTTCTCGATCTGAACTGATATCGAAAGAGATCGAAAGAGTGATATCGAAAGAAATCGAGAAATCGAGTGAGAGTGATATCGAAAGAGATCGAGAACTTCTCGATCTGAACTGATACGATGGTGGCAAAAAAATTGAGAAATGACTTTTCGGGTTTTCTTTTATTTTGCCTTAGACAAAATTTTAGTTTTTTCCCTCTTACCATTTTCAATAGCGGGATAATAAAGATCTCGAACCAAAAAATAGTCCGCGTCACATTCATTATACCGCTTAAATAATTTGTAGCGTTTACAATATACAAAACGCTATCTTTAAATCACGATTCAGTCAAACATAGCATATACAAACAAAACGCTATCTTCTAGTGCTATCAATACCCACATTTCCTGTAGTGAAACAAAAACAAACTTATATGTACCAAGCAAAAACAAACTTATTTGTACCAAAAATGTAGTTGTACCAAAACACAACTAATTCAATTTCTCAACTCCTGCTCCATGTACAACAAACCCAATCGAACCCTGGTTTTTCAATTTCTCTAAACTTCATTCTAATTACCTGTGGATGCGATGTAGTACGTCTTTCTTCTTTGGATTCTATTTGGGACTCTTCTTCATCATCTCGCGGTTGAGGAGGATCTATTGCTAGCGGAAGAGGAGAACCTTCGGTTGCCAGAGGAGGAGAAAATTTGGTTGCCAGAGGAGGATAACCTTCGGTTGGCGGAGGAGGAGGATCTACTGCTGGCGGAGGAGGAGAAGCTTCATTACATGGAGGAGGAGAAGCTTCATGTTCGCAGATGAGGGGGATCTATTGCTGGTGGATCTTCAGTTTCCTAAGGGTTCTTCTTCCTCTTCTTCAAATTTAACCCATTTCGAGTCTTAGGACCCATTGATATAGTTGGATTAACAAAAAAAAAACACAAAATTTAAGAGATTTCGTTTCAATTTGAACCCTAATTTTTTACAAACCCTAATTTTACAACCAAATTGGACTTACCTTTAACAACGATGAAGAAAAAGACGAGAGCTGAAGAAAATAGAGAAGATTTTGGAAAATTGTAACTGTTAAGGAAGAATAAAATCCGATAATAGGTGAGAAGAGAAGAAGAATAATCTAGGAAGAATCGGTTTGTGGGTTGAGAAAAGGAAGGAAAAGGGAAATGATTCATTGGGTTACGGGAGTTTCAATCGAAAGAAAACGATCCAAAAATAATAGTATCCGGTTTGAATGGATAACCCGATTGTTTGAATGGGTAACCCAATTTCATTGGTTAGGTTACTAAATATTGGAAATCTGTATGACTTTGTAGTCTTTCACCATTTTTTTTATTAAAAGAAAAGGAAAAATAAATTATTTAATATTAGAGAGACAAATGAGAAAAGAATTTTTGAGATAGGGGCACAGGAGATGATTTTTCCCTTTTAATCCTTAGAAACTTGGTAACTAACTTGCATTGGAGATGACCTTAGTTTCACTGCTTCCTTCTATTGCTATCTAATTTTTTTTTTTTTTTTTTTTTTTTTTTTTTAAAAATGTGAATATCATATTGATACGAAGGGTCTGGTTATACAAAAGTTTAACCTATAAATGTAACCTTGCCAAAAAAAGATAAAAAAACAAGGATTTTAAAACAGAGTGTTGGTGTCAACAACACAAAGTTAGCGGATCCAAGGAATCATAAGATTCCTAAAGAGCTTTCGGGTTTGCTTTGCTAATGGTATTCCTTACTTCGCTGTCGATGTCTTTAAAGAGAGGAGGGAACCATTATGCACCATGTTTTTCCTTTGTTTCCAGAGGTGATAAACCATAGCTTGAACAACAATCTTGCGAAGAGTGGTAGGAGCCAAGTTTGAAGTCATCATCATCCAAACTAGAAGAGAATCCCAGGATATGAAGATATAAGGCTGTAGGCAAAGTCTAAGTTGGAAAAACCTCCAAACCTAAGAGCTATAGCCACATCTAAGGAGCAAATGGTGTCTGCTCTCTTCAAAGTCTGCACATAGACCACAAGAAGAGGAGATCTGCCTTCCCCATGAATTCAAAACAAGTTCGATCCTGATTTGGAAGCCTACTTAGATTTGAAACCCACATTGTGAAAGCACTCCTAGGAGTAGCTCCTTAAACCAAACAGCTTGTGCCCATTCTTTAGTTGCATGCCGCGGTTTGATGGCATCAAAAGTTTTTGCAGTCGGGAAAGCTTGAAAGCGACTACCGTGGATTACCCAACTGTACAAGTGATATTGGAGAGGACTGAACCTGAGATAGGGGATAAAATCCAGTAAAGCTTGCAACAGAGGGGGAGGATGGTTGCCAATACTCCAAGGAATGAGGTGGCAGCGGAGGGCCACTGTCGCATTGATGGGAATCACCAAATCAGTAGGACCATGATGTTCCAGAGGTTTAATAAGAGGACCAAAAGGAGTCCAATTGTCAAACCACAAGCTTTCAGATTGCCCATGTCCACTTTGCATTCAATAAACAATTTAACAATGTGTCTCAAGTGAAGGAGGCATCGCCAGTTCCATGGAGAACAATTTGACTCTTTTAAATACCAGAAACTCTTCTCCTTGATGTGGTGATGATGATTCCAGGCAACCCAAAGTGAGCCACTCCCAGAGAAGAGGAGCCACACTAGTTTTAGGCAGTGTGTTGAGTTCCAGATGCCAATCCTTCGCAAGCCGAGTCCACCTTATGCTTTAGGGAAGCAGACGTCTGACTAGGCGACCTTAGCACTATGGGGGTTGTCTATAGAGCCAGAAAAGAGGAAACGACCACCGAGGGTGATGTGAGCACCGGATCAGACACTCGACCAGGAACGCTCGCACCGGACCTAGACACCACTGGGACACTCGTATCACTCGTGGGACAACTCGGAGCAAGCATCCCTAGGATCATTACCGGTGAAACCACTCGGACCAAGAGCTCATCCAGGACTTCAAGGCACAAAATAAACCACTTCGTCCAAGCATTTGTCCAAGAAGACCAAGAGATCGACTCGGCCATGGCAACCATCGGCGAGACCTTCCTTACGGCCTTCGTCCTTACCCAAGGATGAGGGCGCCAAAGACGTTAGGATCATGACTCATACTCTTTTTCCTTACTTCGGGTTTGTCCCATGAGGTTTACCGGAGAAGGTTTTAACAAGGCAACGAGTCCTAACCCACAACATCGCATTTTGAAGCCAATGACGTGGTTCCTGCGTCCAGCCTAAGGACGTGGCCTATTTTGTCTTTTTCTTTAAGTTTTGCGTTTTGAACTTTTCTACATCCTTCCTTTGTGAACATTGGAATAGTGTGATGTGTTCACCGTATGTGGAGACGCGTCAAGGGCAATGTGTGCAGACCATTGCGAGTCCGCGTGTCCCTAGTTCCCTCTAAACCCGTACAATATTTAAGCTCCCAATGCCACTAGCTTAGGTTCTTCAGACTTGAATGAAATCATAATTTTCCAAAGAGAGAATCTTTGCTTCTTGTCTCAAATCTCTTTCTTGCAACATATTCCGGGACTGGGCTTGACAGAAACCCTAGAAGAACCGATCCGGTATCGCTCTTCTTCTAGATGGCGTACGATGCTACCCATCGCTCGTGTACACCGTCGTTCGATCCATACAGTCTCTATCGCACCGCATTCTTTCCGATCGTTGGTTGTGTTCCACCTCGACCCCATCTTTCTCTAGTGAACCGAGGTCCTATTCTACCGTACCATCCATATGATACCACATTCATCCGTCCGACCAACCGCTATCACGCCGACACTCACATCAGCTGGTATCAAAGCTAAAAGGTTCTACCAAAGGTTGCATCTCTCTGAAACTCCAGATCTTTCCCCTTATATCGTTAAAGCTTTCGTTTTTTTTGTCAAGTGCGGTTCCTTAGTTTCGTCCTTAGAGTCGCATAGGTCCGTTAGCTTTCAATTTATGCATACTGCCATCGTTAGATCATTTGTTTCCGTGTTTGTTCATCTTGTTCTATGTTTGTTCATGGTTGTTCTTGCCTCTGGACTCATTAGATCAATAAAGTAGGGCGTTTTGTTTCCAGTTCTTGTTGTGGTCCCAAAAGTTTTTACTTTTTTGTGCGTGTGTTTGCCTTTAGGCGTGTGTAGTTGCTTTTTGTTAGTCATAGGTTGTACGATTTCCTTGTTGTCCTATCAATCTGATGTTCATATATTTTACCTTGTTTTCCCTTAGTTTATTCACATCTTTTGCATCTTTTGTTAGCCATTTTCATCATTATTGTGTAGTTTTAGGACTAATCATGCATTAGAGTTTAGTTGCATTGCATTTGCATCTTTTCATGCATAAACAGGTGATTTTGGAGCTTAAGGAGCATGGAAGCAATGCTGAGGAGAAGTGAAGCAATCATGAAGGGAAAGCAAGAGAGTTAAGGCTGAAGAACCAAGCCCCGGAGTCCAGCTCGACCAAGCACTCGACCGAGTGGAGTTTGCACGTGAGAAGCCAGCTCGACCCCTAGCTCGACCGAGCACAGGTCGAGTTGACCGAGCCGTTGACTACTTTGACTTTTTCTATTTTTAGGGCTTCCACTCCCCTTCCTATATAAAAGCTTGTACCTGCAGCCACCAAAGAGTCCAGCTTTTTAGATATTCTCTAAACCTAGTTTTTACCTTTTTTAGCTTTATTCCTTTTGCATTTTTATTTTTAGATCTTGTACTTACTTAAGAAAGAAGACTAGATTCTCATACTTTGTTGGTTCCATAACTTTCAAGATATTGAGAATTTGAGTTTGATCCTTTCATCAATATTGAAGATCTCTGTTTTATCTTTCTAATAATGCAAGTTTCAATAATTTCTGGGTTTTTGATTTGTTTCATCATGTCTTGTTGTGAGTAGTCTTCCTAGGATCTTGAGGATGGTTAGGATGGACTGATCTTGTGGTTTGTGTGATTTGGTCAAGCTTGATTGTTGTAGATCTCTTCTAGGGTAGATGATCTTAATGCTGATTCTATATCTGAGAGGGTAGAGTCTGATTTCAAGCTTCTTAGCATCACACCAATGTTTAAGAGGCATAGATAAGGCTAGATCTAGAGCTTACCATTAGGCTTGCTAAGAGATTAGAGGTCTTGTTTGGTTTGAGATGTATTGCTTAATGCCTGCGTGTGTAGATTCTTTACTGTGTGAGAACAAGTCTAGAATTGCATAGGTTTGATTGTTTCTTGACCATGAGAGTGGGAGAAACTTGTCTTAGATTAATATGTCTAGAGGTTAGCTCAAACTTTTCTTGAGATTTGTTGACCAAGTTAAATAATCACAATGATTAGTTCATCCCATGAATCCATCCTCATGACCCTCTTTGTTTATTGAATTTACAGTCTTAATCCTGTTGCTTGCTTGTTGTTTGATTTGGTTTAGCATTACTCTGTTTTTATTGCATTTCTCTGTTTTTCCGAATTTGCCTAGCTCGACCACCCACTCGACCTACACTCGGTCGAGTGCTGCTCGAGTTCGTCTCCAGAACTTTGTGTTTCATGATTTGTGATTGTCTTGTTTCATTCCTGTTTCATTCCTATTGCACACATTTAGTTTTCAGTTCATTAATTGTATTGCATTAGTTCATTAGTAGTAATCTCTGTTTCTGTTCTTGCATCATTACTGTTATAATCATCTTGTCTCATTTGCATTTAGTTCTTAGTTCTTGTAGTTTACTTTCTGCACTTTACATTTTCATCTTAGGATTGTTAGTGACAAACAATCTTTACACTTGGCTTGACTTAGATTCATATGCATATCTTGATTGCTCACAAACACTCATTTAGGATTGACACCTCTTATACTACAGCTGCATAAGGGGAATTGAAACACCCATCCATCATTCCATTCATATCATCATTGCTTACACATCATCATTCCACCCACAAAATAATCTTGTTTCACAATCATTGACTGTCCAAATAATATCTTATTCGCCAGCTTTAGACGCGTTATACTCACGAATATTCATTTTTGTTTGGACAAGGTACGTGACTCACTCGGCCAGCGCATCACGTATAGACCAAGTCCACGTCGTCGTTCGAGAATCATCTCCCTATCGTGATATCAACCATTCATGAACCGAATTCTGTTCGTGACATCATCCGTTCGGATGTTCTGTCCATCCATCGACTCCAAACACCGTACCACTGTCAGTCCGTATGACCACCGTCCGGAGATCCCGTTACCACCGCCGGAGATCTGTGCCACCTTAACGGCCCTTCGCAACGGCATAGAGCAACTAGCCAAACGATTGGCCCGACTTGAACTCGCCAACCCGACACAGAGTGACCAGTCCGACGACGAGTATGAGCTACGTCCGAGACAACGATACGGACGATGATCGGTACGAAGAAGCTCCACGTCCGGCTGAACCTGGACACAAAATGTCATCTCCGACCTTCGTCGGCAAGTCCGACCCCGAAGCATACCTCGACTGGGTGAGCCGGATGGACCACCTCTTTTCTTGCTACAACTACACGGAAGTACCCAAGATTTCGTATGCTGTGGCACAATTCACTGACTATGCACTCACATGGTGGGACCGCGTGGTTGCTGACCAGCGTCACAACCATGACCGGCTTTTTGCTACTTGGGAAGCCATGAAAGCCATTATGAGATGTCGCTACATCCCACCGCTCTATCATCGTGAGCTCCAAAAGAAATTTAGGAGACTCACTCAAGGTTCGCGGTCCATTGAAGAGTACTACGAGGAGTTCGAGCACCTAAGCAACCGGCTCAAAGTAGAGGATACCAAGGAGTCCCTCATGGCACAGTTTCTAGATGGTCTACAAGATCGGATTGCGCGCAAGGTCGAGCGCCAACAATACCAAGGTTTTAAAGAACTATTGCATCTTTCAATGCAAATAGAGACCCAAATCAAGAAGAAGATTGCAGCCGCAAGCCGGACCCAAACCCAAGTTTTTTCTAACTGGTCGCCAAACGCATTGCCATCCAACCATACCCAAGAGAAGTCTAAAGCGGCCATTGTCGACTCACGATTCAAGCCCAAGGAAACAACCAAGGATAACCGACAAGATCCTCACAAGACGACAAACAACGTGCGGAGTCAGGACATCATTTGTTACAAATGTCAATGTAATGACCCTCACCAAGGGATAAAATTTTGACGTCATTCCAAGCTCAAAAGACCGGGAAAAGAAGCCCTCAGGAAGAGCTAAAAGTTTAGTGAAGGGAAGTCCGAGAAAAGTTTGATGGACCAAGAAATGGCCGAGCTGTCCGGCACGTACCATCGTCCGAGACGCATCGATCGAGGCTCGAGGAAGTTACCGAGTACTCGAGAAGATTGTCGAGGCTCGAGGAAGTTACCGAGTACTCGAGAGAATTGTCGAGGCTCGAGGAAGTTACCGAGTACTCGAGAGAATTGTCGAGGCTCGAGGAAGTTACCGAGTACTCGAGAGAATTGTCGAGGCTCGAGGAAGTTACCGAGTACTCGAGAAGATTGTTGAGGCTCGAGGAAGTTACCGAGTACTCAAGGGAATTGTCGAATACTCGAGGAAGTTGTCAAGTATCCAAGGAAGCGTCGAGTACCCGAAGAGAGTTGCCGATGAATGCCGATAGTTGCCGAGAGAGCTGCCGAGGATCGACGATGGTCGACCAAGCATGTTAAAAGTCTTCCCCACCAAAAAAATCACTTAAGTCAAGGAAGTTAGTGGATTAATATTTTAATCAAGTGAAGATTAGTGGAGTTAGTGGGGTGAATATTTTATTCAAGAAGACTTAGTGGAGATTAGTGGGAAGATTAAAGAATTCCAAAATCTTAAGTGGAATTCAAGGTGGCTAATCAAGGAGCTTCCAAGTGTTGAAGTGTCTCTAATAGGGAGAGTGCATGCGACTCTCATTGTCTGTCTCTGCCGCCCATTCCTTCTATAAATAAGCTCCCATTCCCTTCATTTTCGCAAAAAGAAAGAAGGGGTTAGTTGAGAGAAAAGTTGGGGAGAAAGAAGAGAAGGAGAAAGTGTGGCGAGAGAAGAAGAAAGGTGCAAGAGCAGACTATCGACCAAGACCATCAACGTTAGATCGATAAGGAAATCGATTCTAACTGAAGGAGAGATCCGAGTAGCCGCGAGAAGAGCTTCACCAAAGGAGATCGTTCGTCGATGGTTTACTGTGAGTTCAGGCACATACTTGCATCGGCTTAGATGGAGTGTTAAAAAACATCCATCTAGTGCGCGGTTTTGCATGTTGTATGTAGATGCATTTACTTGAAGTTCTTTCATGTTTTCTTGTTTAAATGCATGCGTGGTGAGGTTGTGCTAGTTACTAGATCGAGATGATCTAGTAACAAAGGTGAGTTTTGGTGGAGATACTTGTAAAATTATCGGTTTGTGAACCGTGTGAATTCAAGTATAAACTTCGGTGAGACCTTAAGGCGCTTTAGTCCGCGAGAAATTCCGGCTAAGTGTTTTAAGATTTGGTATGGCTATCCTTCCCATTCCGTGCCACATGCAGCCGCGACATGCAACCCATGTTCGTGTGTGTGCAGGGTTGGTCACGAAGAGCTCGGAGGTTACTCGGCTCGCTACCCTGGCCGAGGCTATTTTACACGACGGTGTAATTTTGGGTTGATATCCAAACGCCTGCCTTTGTGGTTGCGTTTGGAGAATTCATGAGGAGTTGGGGGAAGAGGAATGCATACTGGGCCCAAAATAGATTAAAACTTGTTAAAAACTGTTGTTTCTTTTCAAGTTTTGTTGTTGTATGTCATTGCATGTTGTTGTGTGTTGTTGCATGTAGTTGCGATTATTGGTAGAATGATGTTGTTAGCTTGTTAGCTTCCGCATGTCATCTCTGATGGTTGTTAAGTTGTTTTGCTTCCTTGCATGTTTATCGCCTACTTTCTTGTTGATTGCTTATGCCTGCATGTTGTCTATCTATGCTTGCATGTTGCTTATTCATGTCCGCATGTTCTTGTGTTTGCGTGGATGTTATTTGTTAATGGGGAATTGGGGTTTGGGAATTATTTCTCTGCAGGAACCCTGAGCTCGCTAAGTAATCTTAGATTACTTATGATGATATTGTTGTTCTGCAGGTGACCTTAGAGGGAACTAGAGGGCGTGGTGAACGATAGGGCTCCGGAGTAGTTTTCTTTTTGGTGTCTATTGTAAAAAAAAAAATTTCAAAGTATGTTTATTTGCGAACCAAACTTTGGCGTTAAGCCTTGTGAACTATTTTGTGTAATCGGTTGTGGGAAACTTGTTTAAGTTTTAATGTATTCGTGTTTTCTTTTAAATCAAACGGGTCATACTGATATAGACTTAGTCCGAGTCGACCCAACGCACGGCGTGTCCGTAGGGTTGCAAAGCCTGAAGGACGTGTCGTGTGGTCGGGAACCTCGCTGAGGGACTGGTCGAAGGGCCTGATTTGTTCTCGCACTTGGCCGCACCTTTGACGAACGTTCCCATAGTAGCGTCTTCGGGCTGTGCTGTGGCCGGGGAGGTCATAGTGCGGTTCGGGGGCGTTACAACGGTGGTATTAGAGCATGGTTATGATGCTGTATAGGACTCGTGTTTTCAAAGGATTTATCGAGTCAAATGGTCGCAATAGACACTTAGGATAATCCGGATCGTTCATCACTTAGGGTTAGATGGGATTAAGTAAACCCTTTGTTGATCGTGGATGCGGATGTCTCGTCAAGGATTCGAAAGGTCAAGGTCGACGTACCGTTCGCCGGGCACGGGGAGGGGTTCAAGTGAGCAGTTTGGTCCGGAGGAATGGGATTTGCAGTTTGATGATGCGCAAAGGGAAGAGTCATTCCTAGACATGTATGGGCCGGACATGTTTATGCTGGATTGGAATGTACCTGGCGCGACGCCTGGATACACGCCGTTAAGTTCAAATCGTTTCAGTACATCGGAGGGTATGTACCCGCCAGGGTTTTCACTGTTTGGACCGTACGCCGCTTATCCAACTCAGAACATGCCGGGTGTAGATCGAGCGCATGGAGAAGGACCGAGTGAGCAGAATGTGCCGGAGACCCAGCAGACACTTAAGATGGTCCAAGACCTCTTGAACCATATGATCCAGCAGCAGCAGCAGGAACAAGCAAATCGTGCAGCAGAAGATTCGTCTGACCAGTTTCTTAAGCGGGTGATGTTGTTGCGGAACTTGGGATTCCGTAAATTCAAAGGAGACGCGAATGTTGTTATAGCAGACGCTTGGATAAAAGACCTAGAGAGTAACTTTGAGATGACAAGGTGTCCAGAGGAGTTTAGGAGACCAGTAGCGGTTAATTTCTTGGAGGAAGATGCTCGTGCGTGGTGGGATACCGTGGTTTTGCGATATCGGTTTCAGACGATATCATGGGGAATCTTTAAGAAAGAGTTCGAGCTGAAGTACTTTCCACCAGAGTCACGTGACCGATTGAAGAGTCAGTTTTTACAATTGGAACAAGGTGAAATGACCGTTCGGGCATACGGGAGAATTTTTACGAGACTTCGGAGGTATCTATACCAAGGAAAATATGACGAGTTAGCGATGGCCCGGAGATTCTTTAACGGGCTCAGACCAGATATTCAAGGAAGGTTGCACGCTCTGACGTACCGCAGTGTCGAGGAAGTAGAAGAGAGAGCGGTAAGTGTTGAGGAAGCGATAGAGAAAGAGAAGGAGATTGCAGCTCAGGATAAAAAGAAGGAACCCGTCCAGCAGACCAAGATTGTGAACACCCGGAAAGTGAATCAAATAGCAGGACGGAATTGGAGCGCAGGCCGCGGGAAGGTTAAGATGAACGTTAGCCAAGGTGGCCGTAATGTGAGCAACATGGATCCGAGGGGATGCTATGTGTGCGGGCAAGTTGGGCATTTCGCTCGCGCTTGTCCGACTGTTGAGGAAACGAAAAGCAACAATCTATCCACCGTCACGTGTTTCTACTGTGGCGAGTTAGGACATTATGCGAACTCATGTCCGTCGAAGCCGGCCAAACCGAACGCCCTAACTGTGAACCGTGCCCAGGCAGCGAACCAAGTGAAGGAACCCCCAGCGAAGAAGCAAGCAACCCCAGCAAATGTTTTTGCTTTAGGAGTAGAGCCACCCAAACCTCCACAGGCCGCGAAGGGCCCCATAACAGTTTGATTGGGTTCTAACTCTCTTGTGATTGTTAGTGATTGTTGTGTGTGATTGCGTGGTTAGTTTTAGCATTGCATTTTGTATATTTGCTTTGCGTTTTAGGAACATTACTTGTTGGTGGTAACCCCACACATGTACTGTTCGATTCGGGAGCGTCCAATAGTTTTGTGACTCCCGAAGCGGTTGACAAGTTTGGAGACTTGTGTGAGGAGGAAGAGGTGAATATCAATGTCTACACTGCTGGTAATCAACCACCGCTGAAGACAAGAAGATGGGTCAAGGAAGTGTCGATAGTCTTGCAAGATACGAACCTCCCGGTAAATCCTTTGGTGATGCCATTGGATAGGTTTGATGCTATTTTGGGAATGGATTGGTTATCGGAACACCAAGCCCATATAGACTGCAGCAGGAGCAGAGTTATATTTGAAAATGGAGGGAGGACCCCTCTAGTTTTCAATGGGATTAGCCCGAGTAAAACGGCATACTTCGCATCGGCAGCAAGAATTGGAAGATCGAGTGAGGAGGATGAAGTGTATTTAGTCACTCTGACCGCCATGGGAGGAGATGACAAGGAAGGCATGAAAGTTGAGGACATTGCCATAGTCAAGGACTTTGAGGACGTGTTTAGGCCATTGGAAGGATTGCCTCCACCTAGGTGCCATCCGTTTACTATAAATTTGGAGCCCGGAGCTACCCCAATTGCTAAGGCACCGTATCGCATGGCACCAGCCGAGTTGGCTGAACTCAAGACTCAGTTAGAGGACTTGTTGGAGAAGGGATTTATATGACCAAGTTCGTCGCCATGGGGAGCCCCAGTGTTGTTCGTCAAGAAGAAAGACGGGAGCATGCGGTTATGTATTGATTACCGAGGTATCAATAACATAACTATAAAGGACAAGTATCCTTTGCCAAGGATCGATGAGCTGTTGGACCAGCTGAGAGGAGCAAGTTGGTTTTCAAAGATTGATTTAGCTTCTGGCTATCATCAAATCTCGATTGCGGAACAAGATGTGATGAAGACGGCGTTTCAAACGAGATATGGCCAGTACGAATTCGTGGTGATGCCGTTTGGACTTACCAATGCACCGGCGGCATTCATGCGATTGATGAATGAAGTTTTTCATGACTACCTGGATCGGTTCGTGATAATATTCATCGATGACATCCTGATATATTCACGTAGTGCGGAGGAGCATGCGGAGCATTTGAAGAAGGTTTTGGAAAGGTTAAGAGAGACGAAGCTATTCGCAACGTTTAGCAAGTGCAAGTTGTTGCAGAGGGAAATTGGGTTTTTAGGACACCGAGTTTCGGAGCAAGAAGTGCCCGCAGACCCCGAAAAGATCGCCGCAATTCAGGATTGGCCGAAGCCAACGACCGCATCAGAAGTTTGGAGTTTTCTAGGCCTGGCAGGCTATTACCGGAAGTTTGTAAAGGGGTTTTCGACTATCGCGAAGCCTTTGACACGACTTACCGGGAAAGGAGTACCATTTATATGGAGTGAAGAGGTAGAAGAAGCTTTCAGGAAGCTAAGGAAGCACTGACAACCGCGCCAGTGTTAGCCCTGCCCGAGCCAAATCAACCGTATTCTGTGTTTACAGACGCATCAAGAGTTGGAGTTGGATGTGTGTTGATGCAAGGAGATAGGGTGATTGCCTATGCATCTAGACAGTTAAGGAAGCATGAAGAGAATTACCCCACACACGACCTGGAGATGGCAGCCGTGGTGTTTGCTTTGAGAATATGGAGATCTTATTTGTATGGAGAAGTTGTTCAGGTATTTACAGACCACCAAAGTCTTAAGTACTTGTTCACGCAACCGGACCTTAATTTGCGCCAGAGAAGATGGATGGAGTTCGTAGCCGACTACGATTTGAAGATTCAATATCACCCAGGCAAAGCAAATGTAGTAGCAGATGCGCTAAGCCGAAGAAAAGCACAAGTTGATGTTGAGAAAGACGTGGAGTCTTTAGCTGAAGAATTGAAGAAGGTAAGGCTTTTAGCCTTGGAAAGGGAATCTAGTGAGCCGTTGGGTTTACAAGCTGTGACTCAAGCGAGCCTGTTACATCGAATTCGTGAGGAACAACCCAAGGACGAGAACTTGAAGAAGATCATCGAGGAGTTGAAAAGCTCAGAAGGACCAAATGCTAGTGGTTATCATCTAGCTGATGATGACACTTTACTTCTCAATGAGAGAGTAACCGTACCAAATCGGAACGGATTACGAGAAGAGATATTTGGAGCCGCCCATAGCTCAGCATTGAGTATACATCCAGGGAGCACCAAGATGTACAAAGATGTGCATAGGTATTATCATTGGCCTGGATTGAAGAGAGCAGTGGCAAAGTGGGTAAGTCAATGTGACTCATGTCAGAGGATCAAGGTAGAGCATCAAGTGCCAGCAGGATTGCTACGCAACTTGCCTATACCGACTTGGAAGTGGGACTCTATCTCTATGGATTTCATCACCGGTCTACCCATAAGAAAAGGGAGAATCAATGACGCGGTGTGGGTAGTGGTTGATCGTTTAACCAAAGTAGCCCGTTTGGTACCAGTAAGAAGCACAGATCAAGCGCCAGTCTTGGCAGAGAAGTATATAGACGAGATTCTGAAGTTGCATGGAGTACCATCAAACATCGTCTCTGATCGCGACCCAAAGTTCGCGTCAATATTCTGGCAGGATTTACATAGGGCGTTGGGAACGGATGTTCATATGAGCACCTCCTTTCACCCAGAGACGGACGGGCAGACGGAAAGGACTATTCGCACCATAGAGGACATGATCCGACTATGTGCGTTAGAATGGTCATTAGATTGGGAGAAGAATTTGCCATTGGTGGAGTTCGCGTATAACAATAGTTATCACTCGAGTACCGGCATGTCGCCATTTGAAGCCATGTACGGAAGGCCGTGTAGGACGCCTTTATGTTGGACGGAAGTTCGGGAGCGGACAAGTTTCAATCACAAGTTGATTGATGAAACAACGGAGAAGATCAAGTTTATTCGTGAGAGCATGAAGAAAGCTCAAGATCGCCAAAAGAAGTACGCAGACCGTAGGAGGCGTGAAGTGGACTTTGAAGTTGGTGACCTGGTGTATTTGAAGGTTGCACCACAAAAAGGGAAGGATCGTTTTGGCAAAGTGGGAAAGCTTGCGGTAAGGTTTATCGGACCGTACCAGATTGAGAAAAGAGTTGGCGAGGTAGCCTATCGGTTATCAATGCCCGAGGTGATGCGATTGCATAAAGTCTTCCACGTTTCACAACTACGGAAGCATTTGCCAGATCATAGAATGATTGTGTCGGATCCTATCGAGGAGTTGGAGTCAAACCTAACCTACCCCGAAGGACCGTTTGGAATAGGACAAAGGAGAACCCGGAAGTTGAAAAACAGAAGCATTCCACAAATCCAAGTGTTCTGGGGAAAGCAGAATCGTAAAGTCACCACATGGGAAGATGAGGATAGGATGCGTGCCAAGTATCCTCAGTTGTTTGTCGAAGAGGATGAAGCATGACCATCAGAACCCTATGGAATTCGGGACAAATTCTATTAAGGGGGGGGGGGGGGGAGGAGAATGTAATGACCCTCACCAAGGGATAAAATTTTGACATCATTCCAAGCTCAAAAGACCGGGAAAAGAAGCCCTCAGGAAGAGCTAAAAGTTTAGTGAAGGGAAGTCCGAGAAAAGTTTGATGGACCAAGAAATGGCCGAGCTGTCCGGCACGTACCATCGTCCGAGACGCATCGATCGAGGCTCGAGGAAGTTACCGAGTACTCGAGAAGATTGTTGAGGCTCGAGGAAGTTACCGAGTACTCGAGAGAATTGTCGAGGCTCGAGGAAGTTACCGAGTACTCGAGAGAATTGTCGAGGCTCGAGGAAGTTACCGAGTACTCGAGAAGATTGTCGAGGCTCGAGGAAGTTACCGAGTACTCGAGGGAATTGTCGAGTACTCGAGGAAGTTGTCGAGTATCCGAGGAAGCGTCGAGTACCTAAAGAGAGTTGCCGATGAATGCCGATAGTTGCCGAGAGAGCTGCCGAGGATCGACGATGGTCGACCAAGCATGTTAAAAGTCTTCCCCACCAAAAAAATCACTTAAGTCAAGGAAGTTAGTGGATTAATATTTTAATCAAGTGAAGATTAGTGGAGTTAGTGGGGTGAATATTTTATTCAAGAAGACTTAGTGGAGATTAGTGGGAAGATTAAAGAATTCCAAAATCTTAAGTGGAATTCAAGGTGGCTAATCAAGGAGCTTCCAAGTGTTGAAGTCTCTCTAATAGGGAGAGTGCATGCGACTCTCATTGGCTGTCTCTGCCGCCCATTCCTTCTATAAATAAGCTCCCATTCCCTTCATTTTCGCAAAAAGAAAGAAGGGGTAAGTTGAGAGAAAAGTTGGGGAGAAAGAAGAGAAGGAGAAAGTGTGGCGAGAGAAGAAGAAAGGTGCAAGAGCAGACTATCGACCAAGACCATCAACGTTAGATCGATAAGGAAATCGATTCTAACTGAAGGAGAGATCCGAGTAGCCGCGAGAAGAGCTTCACCAAAGGAGATCGTTCGTCGATGGTTTACTGTGAGTTCAGGCACATACTTGCATCGGCTTAGATGGAGTGTTAAAAAACATCCATCTAGTGCGCGGTTTTGCATGTTGTATGTAGATGCATTTACTTGAAGTTCTTTCATGTTTTCTTGTTTAAATGCATGCGTGGTGAGGTTGTGCTAGTTACTAGATCGAGATGATCTAGTAACAAAGGCGAGTTTTGGTGGAGATACTTGTAAAATTATCGGTTTGTGAACCGTGTGAATTCAAGTATAAACTTTGTTGAGACCTTAAGGCGCTTTAGTCCGCGAGAAATTCCGGCTAAGTGTTTTAAGATTTGGTATGGCTATCCTTCCCATTTCGTGCCACATGCAGCCGCGACATGCAACCCATGTTCGTGTGTGTGCAGGGTTGGTCACGAAGAGCTCGGAGGTTATTGGGCTCGCTACCCTGGCCGAGGCTATTTTACACGACGGTGTAATTTTGGGTTGATATCCAAACGCCTGACTTTGTGATTGCGTTTGGAGAATTCATGAGGAGTTGGGGGAAGAGGAATGCATACTGGGCCCAAAATAGATTAAAACTTGTTAAAAACTGTTGTTTCTTTTCAAGTTTTGTTGTTGCATGTCATTGCATGTTGTTGTGTGTTGTTGCATGTAGTTGCGATTATTGGTAGAATGATGTTGTTAGCTTGTTTAGCTTCCGCATGTCATCTCTGATGGTTGTTAAGTTGTTTTGCTTCCTTGCATGTTTATCGCCTACTTTCTTGTTGATTGCTTATGCCTGCATGTTGTCTATCTATGCTTGCATGTTGCTTATTCATGTCCGCATGTTCTTGTGTTTGCGTGCATGTTATTTGTTAATGGGGAATTGGGGTTTGGGAATTATTTCTCTGCAGGAACCCTGAGCTCGCTAAGTAATCTTAGATTACTTATGATGATATTGTTGTTCTGCAGGTGACCTTAGAGGGAACTAGAGGGCGTGGTGAACGATAGGGCTCCGGAGTAGTTTTCTTTTTGGTGTCTATTGTAAAAAAAAAAAATTTCAAAGTATGTTTATTTGCGAACCAAACTTTGGCGTTAAGCCTTGTGAACTATTTTGTGTAATCGGTTGTGGGAAACTTGTTTAAGTTTTAATGTATTCATGTTTTCTTTTAAATCAAACGGGCGTACTGATATAGACTTAGTCCGAGTCGGCCCAATGCACGGCGTGTCTGTAGGGTTGCAAAGCCTGAAGGACGTGTCGTGTGGTCGGGAACCTCGCTGAGGGACTGGTCGAAGGGCCTGATTTGTTCTCGCACTTGGCCGGACCTTTGACGAACGTTCCCATAGTAGCGTGTTCGGGCTGTACTGTGGCCGGGGAGGTCATAGTGCGGTTTGTGGGCGTTACAGTCAAGGCCGAGGTCATTACGCCCGTGACTGTCCGAACGCCCGTACCATGATCATCACCGAGTCCAGAGAGCTTGAGTCCAGAGAGCTTGAGTCCAAAGGAGAAATGACCGAGGCAAACGATCAAGATGAAGCGGACATGGTGGAAACCGTAGCTGAACCTGATGATTGAGAACTTTTGATGATCGGACGTATCCTCAATGCTAGTCAAGAGCCGGACGACTTCAGCCAACGCGACAACATCTTTCAAACGCGATGCACGGTAAGCGAGAAGTTGTGTGGCTTGATCATTGAAAGAGGCTCCTGCACGAATGTAGCGAGCTCCTACATGGTTAAGAAACTTTCTTTGCCAACCACATGCCATCGCATGCTCTATAAACTTAAGTGCTTGGACGATAAGACCGTACGCGTGAAGGACCAAGTCCTCGTCCCATTTAGTGTCAGAACGTACAAGCTAGCCACCTCTTGTTTGGGAGACCTTATCAGTTTGATAAAGGAACTTCACATTGCGGCCGCACTGACCAGTATACGTTTGTACATGATAATAAACGTATAAGCTTAAAGCTTATAACTCCAACACAATTTAGGGAAATGCAAGTGAAGCTGTCTAAGTATTCGAACTCTAAAATGAACTTCCTTATCCAATCAAGTGATGTTAGAAAGTCCGTTTAGGACTCCAACGAAGTCTTATTGATGGTTTTTAGAGATTTTTTGGTTGAAGGAACAGGTGGCTTCGAGGATACGCTCCCAGACGCTATCAAGGACATGCTTAAGCGATACTCGGACGTGTTTCCAGATGAATTGCCCGAAGGTCTACCACCTCTTTGAGGCATCGAGAATCAGATTGACCTGATCCCCGGAACATAACTGCCTTACCATCCCGCGTACCGAGTAAAGCCGGCGGAGCAATTGCCGAACCACGTTTTAAGCACTCTCCGCGAAGAGAAATTGTACGCCAACTTGAAAAAGTGTGTCTTTGCTGCTAATGAACTTGTCTTCTTAGATTTTTTTGTCAATGAACAGGGCCTTAAGGTGGACGGCGTGAAGATCCGAGCCATAGAGGAATGGCCCACGCCCACCAGCGTCTCCCAAGTTTGATCGTTCCACGGGCTAGCCAGTTTATACCAACGGTTTGTGAGAGACTTCAGCACGGTTGCCGCACCCCTTACCGCGGTGATCAAGAAGAGCCAAGAGTTCAAGTGGGGAGCCGAACAAGAACGAACCTTCTGGGAACTTAAGAAGCGTCTTACTCAAGCTCCTCTCCTTATCCTGCCTGATCAACAGGTCAATTAAAACCCAATGTGCACTCAACCACGATCTAGTGGTGTTGTCGTAACACTTCAGGATCGAATCCACAGATACCAAACAATGCAATATGAAATTATAAATATCAAATATAGCTAAGGCAAAAGATGAATTTTGTGTAACAAGTAACTATCGAAACGGAAAATTAATAAGTGTTTTTAAGTCAAAAGAGAAAACGTTGGGCGCAGGGAATCAATTAGGGGATACAATCACAAATTTAGATGATAGATTGGGAAAGCAATAAACACCGTTCTTGAACTCAAATTACAATTATAAAGTTAACCTACTTCCGCAGCGTTAGCTAACTATGCAAAGAAATAACTAGAACCTAAACTTCCATTTGAAACTAGTTAAACAAGCAAGCATTAAGGTTCAAGTTTGATTTGTTCACAAGGTGCCTCAACTGCAACTTCCGTTGGCTAAGGTCCACCTTGCTCACCTAAGTTCTTTTCAAGTAACTCAACAACACTTTTGGTGCCACGATAAATTAAAGCTAGGATCTTAATCTAGGTGATCAGTCTAGCTTAAGCATTAAGAGCAACAATAGATGACAAACAATAAGATCAATCCCAAATTTAACAACCTAAGTTTAGAGAATCATAAACCCCCTTTTGAAACCCGAAACCCAATAGATAAACTACTCAGACATGGAAGTAAAAGAACAGCAAATCAAAGATGAAGAAAACATAATTGAATTGCAAAGAGAAATAAAAGGGTTCAAAATTCTTCTCCAAGTGTTAAAAGAATTAGAGATCTTCTCCCAAAGCTTACAAGTACTCAAAAGCTGCGTAGAATAAAACTTATATCTCCGGAGGCCGAGCCTCTAACTTAAATTTCAAAATAAAACCCTAAAACTCGGTTTAAAACGAAAAAGGAAAACATGCTTCGGGTACGGGACTGGTCTATCCTAAATGCGGATCAGCCGATCTCGGATGCTTTTCTGCGTTTGCTCCATCTGCTTGCCGGTCCGATTAGTCTTCAACCAATTTAGCTCCAAACGCATGCTTTCATCCCCAAAACACTCAGTTTCCTTCCAAAGTAGCCTATAACCTGTACAGACTCACAAAAGACTAAAAGGACTCTAAAAGCACACTTGGACCTTACAAAAGACTCAAAACAAGTGTAAAAACTATAGTTAAAACCCTATAAAATGCAGACACATCAATTCCCCCGGACTTGAATCTTTGCTTTTCCTCAAGCAAGAATAGAGAAAAACTTTAGAACAGAGAAAATGTTTGAAAGTGGAAACTCACATATTATTGGAAACTTCTTCTTTGCACTCTTCATCAAATCAATTCAAGAACTAATTTTTGTACTCTGCCTATGATTAGGGTCAACACTCCCTACTCTGAACTCCACAACCTTAAAGAACCTTCAGCATCCCCAATGTTCTCTCTCTAAATCAGATTAGTGAAAATGTGTGGTCTCGCCGAGGGAATATTGATCATTGAACTTGTTGACTCCTTCAACCTTTTAATGCCTAAGACTTCCTTCATATACTGCCTTTCCTCTCTCTTTTCTTCCAAGAGATCAATTTTTCCCTAATTTTCAAGGGTATCATTGTATTTTTTTATCGATCCCTTGCTCTTTTCTTTTTAGAGAGGTTTCCATGAATTTTGAAGGATGCATGGATTTATGCACAACCCTCGGTTTACTTCTTTATTACCTATACCCTCTTTTTTATTGAAGGGAAGAGAGAGGGTAAACATACTTTGTGAGGAGATGCATGTCTTGTAAGGCTTGAAGGGAGGAGTCTTGTTCGATGTATACCATGTCCCAAGGCAAGAAGTTAAATCCGGTTAAGTCCTTTCAAGGCTAGAGACAACATCAGATCAGCTTAATGTTCTCTTCGGTGAGGGTCTTTTGGGGCGTGTTGAGACTGCTCATGTTTGTTCCAAGCTTCATTCAAAAATCAAAAGTACTAAAGCAATCATAAGAGTGTTAGTTCAAAGCAAAAGATTCCTAGAAATGATCATAGTTTCCCCAACATTTTTGACGCAATAAAAATTAGAAAATGACTCAAATAAAAGAAAAACCAGAAGAAAACAACCAAAGAAAAAGATATTAATAATTTGGAGACATCCCTCCCCCGGATTTACTCCACACCGTCCCAATGTGAAAGAAAAACAAGAAAAAGGTATCTCCGACATCAAAAGATAAAATTAAATAGAAAATCATAAAAAGAGAGAAAGAAAAACCGCGATCAGTCGTCCGCCTAGCGTGATGGTGAGGAGGTAGCAGAATGATCAGAGTTGAGACTCTTAGTAGCCGCGTCATCCGTGTCACTAGAAGCAGTAGGATCCTGTGGTGGTGGTGCAAAACAAGAGGGTGCAAGTCCCTGTAGCCAAGTAACCAGTCGCGTGAGAAGCAAGTTGTTCGTCCTCTGGGTGTCGTAAACCCACCTCTCAAATTCAGATTAATGTGCTTGTGAAGGTGAGTCAGCAGCAAATTAGCTCACATCAAAGGGAGGAAACAATGGAAAGGGGCAAGCTGGATGTGAGGACTCCGAGGCAGCTCTCGGTTGTGTGGTGCGTGTGGGCTTGTGGGAAGCATATCCACGCTCCTCCATCCAAAATACCTTGTCAAGATCGCATAGTGCTAAAGCAGGAGGCTCAAATGTGATGTTCTCCGTCTTGCGAAGTTAAGTGCAGGATGGCATAGGGATCCTCATGTAACGAAGGTGACCAGCTTTGTCCTGAAATCTGTAGAAAAAGTTTTGACGCACAAGAATCTCACTGGTGAACATATTGAGGTCAAGGAGCCTCTTCTTCTTGGCCGATGTGAGGGACGGCAAGGCAATGCCACTATACTCGATGATAGGAGTCACCAAGCTACCGATGAGTATCCTTTTATTCTTAGCCTTGGCCATGTCTTTTCGGACCTGCTCGATCTCCTTAGAAAGAAAGAATCCAAAGTTAACGTCATGAGTTTGAAGGTGGACCGGAGAAGTCGGATGATGCAGAAACCAACAAAGACCGTGCAAGAACATCCACAACTCACGTAGTTGCAATGTGCTAGTTTCAGCCCTAGCATAAATGGTGTTGCTCAAGAATTTAGCAGTGATTCGAAGGACGGGATTACGTATGCAGGATTGCCTGGCTCCACGTGAGACATATTTCCCATCTCCAATCAGATTCCAAACATCTGATCTGCTGTCGAGTTTCTCCATCTTGCATTGCTTGTTTCGAGGGAAACCAAAAATGTCACAAAGGTCGAGCATGGAGATGGTGTAGTGCTTCTTGAGCAAAAAGAAACTGATTTAACAATGCTCAGCTAACGAATCAGGACTGTCAGACAAATCAACCCGTACAATGGCTAGAAACTCTCGTGCAAGCTGCTAATGTAAGTCCCATGCCTTCTCAGCAAAAGTACCAAACCCCAAGTTCCTCACCAACTCATTAAAATGTGCGAGCATAGCCATCCTCTCAAAGAGCTCTCGGTCAGGAAACCGAGTCGGCTCCATCTTACACTGACCCCGCAATTTCAAACTCTTAGCATCCTCATCATTCCAAACTCGGGTTGGTGGCTCGTCGGTAGGAGTTGCAGGCTCCTTACCTCTGCGACGTCGTTTAGGCATTGTCTGCAAAAGAGGAGAATTCCAATATGTGAGAGGGTGAAAATTAATAGAAAATTCTCCTAATCAGCTAACATAAGTTACAAGCCTAAATCTAAATTCAAGCCACAACAGCCTAAATCGAGAAAGCAACTTCCCTAGAACTATTCAACACATCAATTCGCAACTCAATTTGTAGAAAAAATTGAAAGAATTACGGAGAACCGAAATTGAACCTGGAAATTGCCGAGAATCGAACACAAGAACAGGGAAAGAAAAACTTACCTTCCTCGAGTTCGACTCTAACTAGGGTAGTTAGCAAGATGGTGAAATCCGAGTGGATTAAATCCAAACCTCAACAAAATGATGAAAAATCGAGAGAGATAGAGAGAGAGATGGATTTCATAATCGTGTCGGCGAAGGGAAGAGAGAGGAGAACATACTTTTGAAGAAGTGCAATGTCTTGTGTGGCTTGAATGTAGAGATCTAGTCCAATGTATACCGATTCCCAGGGCTTGATAATTAAGTCCGGTTTAGGTCCTATAAAGATTAGAGACAACGTTAGATCATTTGAATATCCATCGAATAGGGACTTGGGGGATTTTTGAGTCGGCTCACAGTCTTTCCAAACTTTGGTTCTGTTGTCAAGCATAATCAAGAGTCATAAGAATGTTAATCCAAATCAAATAAACCGTTAGAATAAAATCATAATCCCTACTAGTTTTGACTCAATAAAAATATAAAAATGTCATGATTATTGATGTAAAAAGTATAAAAAGGTCTCAAGTCAGCAAAATAGAAAGTAGCATTAGTTTAGGATGGAACATCCTTCCCCCCAGACTTAAATCACACCGTCCTCGGTGGGAAAAAAAGAAAGAGTTGAGGATTAAAAATCATAAGGAAAAGTGTAGGGTTTAAGAACAATGTCACCTTGATGGAATGATGTTTGTCGACTCTTAGACGTTTAATGGTTGCCCAAAAATTGTCTTAGAAATCGGCTGTGGAATGAAAATGTGGTGACTAACCGTTTGTACTTCCTTTGGTTGCTTGACATCGAATATGAACTAGGCTAAGTTCATTCGAATTATGTTTGATATATCTCTAAATGCATCCTCCTTGAAACAAAAACCTAAAACCATCAATAATAATGATAAAATAAAAATAAGAAAGACATACCTAAATGAAAGAATGGTGATGGTTGGTGGTAAGGATGGTGGTGGTTCGGAGTTGTCTCGCGGTACACGAATGAACGGTCGCGGACATAAGCAACATGTACGGTAGGTGTTGTACACGGTACATAGGATATGGTAAGCGGTACATAGGATTGGGACGCGGGACATGGCATTGGCTATGGTTGGTATGGCTGGTGGGGACTCTTGGCATTGATCACATGAGGATTGTGATCGATCCGTTGCCTTCGGCTTGCTTCGGACATGTGAACATGGCCGGCAAGTAGGATGTACTTGCCACTAGACATAGTTGTGTAGACAATCCATGGACCTTCTTCTTCTTCCTTCTCTTTTTTTTTTTTTTTTTTTAGCTTTTCTATTTTTTTGCGTTTTCTTTTTTTTTTTATAAACCTGAGACTAATATGTAAAAATATTAAAAGTAAAAGAAAAGAAATCCTAATATAAAAACTTACTAGACATGGGTTGCATCCCAAGAAGCGCGCTTGTTTAACGTTGTTGGCTCGACGTTAGCTTGCTTTCTCAAGCAGGGTGAGGAGAGTTGGTTGTACTTAGACAAGCTCTCTTGGATATTTCTCCAATGTAGGCATCAGGTAGCTCTCTTGCATAATCTTATTCTCTTGTTTTGGTAATACAGTTTGCGGTTGGCAGCTCTGCTTCTCCCTTTCCTAGACCTTTTAGGTCTCATGGTGGTGGAGCATAGGGTGTGGTAGTAGCAAAACAAACTGATGTGTGTAGAATTTCACTCCAAATATTTTACCTGAAAAGACTACACGACGACTGGAAGTGCACAGTTAATCAATGTAGTATTATAGGATCGATCCCACAGAGAGTAATAGCTAACACAAATTGAATTATAAGAGAAAGAACTATGGCTAAGAATAAATAAGAGATTGGGGTTTTGCTTTTCGTAATATCTATTGCAAGTAAATAAAATAAATAAAAGCGGTTTGAAACTATAAGACTAAGGGCCTGACTGGTTCAAACGCTGCGGTTGCGGTTGTGGTTGCGGGAGATTGTGGAAGCGGGCGATTGCGGTTTCAAGCGTTATTAAGCGTTTTGAACGATTGGTTTAGCGGTTTAAAATTGGTGCGTTTGCGGGAGGTTTACGACTGGTTGACCAGCGGGTGCAATAGCGGTTGGAACATAATAAATGTGATATATAATTATATAAATGTTTTAAAATATCAAAAAAATTATTAAACTTGATTTATTATTAAAATTCATTAAAAATACTAAAATAATAATTAAAAGAATAAATAAATTTCATAATGAAATACTTATTATTTTTTGCATTTGGCTTTTTACCAAAATTTTAATCAAGTAATTTGATAAATGACTAAACATATGTTTTAGATCGTAGATCTTCTTTCTTAAATCTCACACACTCAATAAGTTCTGTGGGGCAGTATTTGCATCGGTAGTAATGATCAAACGAGAGTTGAGAAGAGTCACTCGTGATTTGTTTTTATTTTTCACAAATAATCTTATTTTCTTAAATTTCTGATGAAACGTTATATTTATTTATATTTTTTTGAACTTATGTGCGATGTGCCATTAAATTTACATCAAGTTTTCCGGGTTATTGTTAACTGAAATATTTTTTCTTCAAATTGTTTATTTTTTTAATATTTTCAATCGTAACCGTACTTCATTTTCTCTCATCCTTAATGAATAAAATAGTTAGGTAAAAAATATATAAAAAATATATTTCATTATCTTTGATTTGTTTCAAGTTTTTTCTCAAAAAAAAAAAATTTGAAACGCAAACGCCCGCAACCGCAAACGCTTGCGGGAACCAGCTTTTGGAATTCAACGGTTGGGAGCGATTGGGAGCGACTGGGAGCGATTAGAAACGATTTATGTGATTGGACCCAAACGCTAGCAACCGCCCGCAAACGCAAACGCAGCGTTTGCGGGAGCTAGCGGGAGAACCAGTCAAGCTCTAAGGCGTTGGGCGTTTTGGGAGTCATCTTAGGGTTTTCATGGTACTAAGCAATATTAAATGTAAGATCTAACTAGTAAATACTAATTTTGGTCTAGGTTCTCAACTACGAAACACTAATGAACTAACAAGCTATTTTCATAGAATGAAAGTTTAAAGTCTTCACACTCCGTTACTCAACTTTCGCAGGCAACGACGCATGTCAACCAGCTAGTTAAACAAGTTCGATACATTCACCAAGCTCCGCAACTCAACTTACGCAGGTTACGACGCGAGGTATCGGTATAACACTAGTTCAGAGAAGTAGGATAACGCGGTTAACGCTCTCGTTCTCTAGATCAGCACTTGGTGATCAATCCAAGCACATGCATTAAGATAAAGATGTCCCAAAAGAACTCTAATATAAAACCGAAAATAAGATCTAACAACCTAATTGAAGCGAACCATGAATTCTCCTTAAATCACCCCATAAAACCCAACAAAGTAAACTACTCGCTCATGATGCAAAGAAACGACATTGATATTATAAAGAATAGCATCAAAAGTGAATCAATAAAGAAAAAGGGGTTCAAAGGAAACTTCTCTATTTGTCACAAAAGTAACTTGATCCTAAAAGCAATGTAGGTATGAAAGAAATAAGGAAGAGTAGAGATTTGGTGTCCTCGGCGATGGCTTCTAAGAGGAGCTGAGAAAGGACGAGCTTCGACGGCTGTAGAGGAGTCTCTGGTCGTCTCTAGGTCAGCTGCCGGTGGCGTGGATGAAGAACAAAGAGGCACAAAGGAAGCGCACCTTAAAACCCTAGGTCTTAAGAGTATTCATAGGGTTTTGTTTAGGGTTAGGGTTTTGTAAGGGTAGAAACATATTTTCTTCTTGATTGCAGGACAAGGGGCGGCGAAAGGGGCTTCTGGACCGTGGAGGAGGCAAGGACTGGGCCGCCGTGATGGTCGGTGGTCAGGCCTTGAATGAAAGCCCATCGGCTGGTCGGTTCTTCTTACGTCGGTTTATAACACGTTCTGATAAATCAGGCATATCTTCCGGATGGCAGGATGTTGACTTGATTCCACTTCGAGGAGAAAGATGACTTTTTCAGATATTCACAGACACCAAGGACTTCAAAATGTGAGTTAGGGAAGGTCTTCAAAAGTGGCCTGTACTGAAGAGCTCTGAAACTTTCCTAAAACGTATTTTCCTTGTCTTTTGGTCCAAATTGCTATAAAACCTGTAAAATCTTGTTGAAACCTAAAATACTTGATAATAGACCTTTTATACTTGAAATCCTATCAAACTCTTCCTAAATGCATATGAAAACTATAGCTAATATGAGTAAAATAATAATATTATCAGTCACTTCTGGCGTACCTTGTGGAAAAAGCTGGGGACAAAGTTACTCTATTCCACCGCCGTGCATCCCCAAACCGAAGGATAGACCAAGGTCGTTAACCGGACCCTTAGCGCATTACTCGGAACGGCTATCGCGAGCAAAAAAGGAACCTGGTTAGAATGCATCCCGCTCATCGAGTTTGCCTACAACCAAACGGTTCACTCGGCCACCAAGAAGTCACCGTCAAAGTTGCCTACGGATTTAAACCGTTAACTCCAATGGATTTGCTACCATTGCCACCGGACGACATTGAAAACCAAGATGGGGCCACTAAGGCCGAATTGGTCAGGCGTTTGCATGAAGAGGTCTGAGCCAACATCGAGAGAAGAAACGAGCAATACACACGTTATGCCAACAAGGGACACAAGCCAATGTTCTTCCAACCTGGACATTGGGTGTGGCTACACCTATGGCCGGAGCGGTTCACGCAAAGACAAAAGTAAAAACTAAGCCCCCGAGGCGACTGACCATTCTAGATCGTCGAGAAAATCAACGACAATGCCTATCGCCTTGAGCTGCCCGGTGAGTACAATACGTCCACATCGTTTAATGTTGCTGATCTTGTTCCGTTTGATGCAGGTGATGACGAAGATGTTTTGGGGACAAAACCTTCGCAAGGGGGAGGGAATGATGTGAGCACCGGATCAGACACTTGACCAGGAACGCTCGCACCGGACCCGGACACCATTGGGACACTCGTATCACCCGCGGGACAACTTAGAGCAAGCATGAGGTTTACCCGAAAAGGTTTTAACGAGGCCACGAGTCCGAACGCACAACACCACATTTTGAAGCCAATGACGTGGTTCCCGCGACCAGCCTAAGGACGTGGCCTATTTTGTCTTTTTCTTTAAGTTTTACGTTTTGAACTTTTCTAGTTCCTTCCCTTGTGAACGTTGGAATAGTGTGACGTGTTCACCGTCTGTGGAGATGCGTCAAGGGCAACGTGTGCGGACCATTGCGAGTCCGCGTGTCCCTAGTTCCCTCTAAACCCTTACACTATTTAAGCTCCCAATGCCACTAGCTTAGGTTCTTCAGACTTGAATGAAATCATAATTTTCCAAAGAGTGAATCTTTGCTTCTTGCCTCAAATCTCTTTCTCGCAACATAGTCTGGGACTGGGCCTAGAAGAACCAATCCAGGATCGCTCTTCTTTTAGACGGTGTACGACGCTACCAATCGCTTGTGTACACCGCCGTTCGATCCATACCGTCTCTATCGCACCGTGTTCTTTCTGATCGTTGGTTGTGTTCCACTTCGACCCAATCTTTCTCTAGTGAACCGAGGTCGAGTTTTTTACTCGGTTCGCTAGCCGCCGTCCGATTCCACCATACCATCCATCCGATACCGCGTTCATCCGTCCGACCAATCGCTATCACGCCGTCACTCAACTGAATCCACGTTCTACTCGTTCGTTTGCCTTCAAATCTTGTTTCCATCGTCCATGCTCTTCCTACCTTCACCGAGTTTCTTTTGGTCCGAGGAAAGTCATCGATTCCTGAGCGTCCCATGACTCCGACCTTCGTCCGAGCCGTTTAGCCGTCCGGCACTCACATCAGAGGGACTCCATTTTCTTAATGCAAGCTTTTGGCAAAATAAAAGTAGAAGAACAGAAGTTTATGAGACCATAGATAACAGACTTGATCAATTGTAACCTCCCCGCATAGGATAATGATGTTACAGCCCATGATTTGAAGGTCTTGGTCATTTTGTCAATGAGAGGAGAGTACTCAAAAACGCGCAATTTCCTGCTCTTTAGTGGATGGGTAAGCGACCAATTGAAAAACCCAAATCATGCATGGCTGAGGCCTCATTTAACTCCATACCTTCTGTAAACAGCTGAGTTTTGTCGCAGTTCACTCTTAACCTAGACCAGCTTGCGAATAGGTCCATAGTGTCAAAGATGCCCTAAAGAGATGGGAGAGAGATATCTAACTCTTCTGTTTTTGGATGATACTTAATGAACCCCGACCATGATATCGTCAAGAAATATCAAATGAGAGATATCTAACTCTTCTGTTTTTGGATGACACTTAATGAACCCCGCGGTGAAAGAAGATCTCATGAGCTTGCTGAAAACCTCCATGGACAGAACAAATAAATACGGGGAGAGAGGGTCACCCTGTCTTTAACGCCCCCAAACCGTTCCATGAACAAACATGCTTAGAACAGTCCTGGAACGCTACTCTGGGAATAATCTCCAATGATCCGGCCGAGGTTCTAATACCCAATTAGACCTTCAGCCAGTCGATTGGTGACATTCCCACTCACTTTAGCCATCACTTAGGCTTGCCAACCCTTATGATGACCAAGTGTTGAGCCAACCGGACTAGGTCATTATCAGCCATAACTTGTACACGAATATAAAAATGAATACTTCATTAATTAAAATTATTTCACAAAGTTTAACAAAAAGATAAACAGAGTTTATGGCCAGATCTAATGCCAAAAAGATTATACATATTTTGCTGACAAGTAAAACATACTTTTACTTTACACAAGGCACAAAAACTATTTTCGGGCTCCTATCGTCCAACACGCCCTCTAGCTTCTCACTACAGGTTACCTGCAGGACAAAGTTCTATCATAAGTAATCTTAGATTACTTAGTGAGTCTCAGGGGTCCCTGCAGAAGATTAGATTCTCATCCCAACCTCAAATCACAAGGATTCAATCAACACACAACAATCAATCAGAGAAAGGCATGCCGAAGAAAGTAAGCCACGCAAGCAATCAATGAAACATGCAAAACTTGAATAAAAAGAAAAAGTTTGTAAACAAGTTTTACTAGGACCCATACATGCCGCATTTCATCCCTTTACTTTTTTTTTTATCTCTGCATTGCAACCACAAAGGCATGCAACCAGAATAAAACCCCAAATATACTGTCGTGTACATAGCATCATACGAGGTAGCGAACCAAGACCGAACTCATCGCTACAACATGCATAGCTAGGCTGCATGCTGCAACGGCTTCACAGGGAAGAACAGGCACATCTCCATTCTTAGTGCGTTTATGGCTGTTTAGATCTCCTCATCACGAACGCCACGCACTAAGACCATCCAATAATTTAAGGTTTTCAGTTTATGGTCTTAGAGAACATAAACTTCCAAACACACAAACAACAAACAATAACAACCTCACATGCAATAGGTCAATCAAGCGGATCTCCATTTAACTAGACGAGCTTTGACAGGCAACCTATCTAGGTTAGTAATCCGAAAGGTAAAAGAGTGTTTAAGAACAGAGTTCTTGAACCAAATGGCGGGAGCCCAATCCTTCTTGGCCTCCAAGGGCCTAAAACGTTTCCAAGTTATTATCTTTGTGGAGAAAAATTCTTTTCTTGCATTCGGTAAGCCCCAAGTGAAAGAGTCGGGACCTCTTGAAGGTGAAGGAGGCTGAGCTGCTAGCATATAGTTCTGGAGAGCAATAATATCAGGATTACGAGAGCGGATAGATGGAAGGTTCCAGCCATAGAAACTACTATACATTGAATTTGAATGTCATCTATTTAATGGCTACTTTACACTTTCATTCATGGGTTAAATAAACAATATTTTAGACCAAATTCAAATTATTATTGTCACTCGAGTAATGGTAAAAAAATTAATTGAAGTTTTGGATTCATGAAGTACGTTCGGTTTTTGGTTCAGGGTTTTGCCTACCCCAAAATTGCTAACATATTATTTGTTCCAACAATAAAGTTTCAAGTTTCTTACTGTGCTGTAATGTATGTATATGAAAAGTCAAAGATTCATATATATATCTATATATATATATACTATATATATATATTTATATATGTTGCCATCGTCAAAGATAATGTTATTTGCCATGTAATTTGTATATTCGTATTCGTAGATACACTATTGAATCTCTAGTTCTTATAAAATGAATTCTCCATTTTATTTTATTTTTAACTTTAATAGAAATAATAAATTGAACCTTAATTAATCATGTTTAGGGAACATATATTCTCACGTAGACATATATTATATATTATAAGATATAAATGGTGCCGTAAAACTCAAATTAAGTGTTATTTTTTTTTTTTTCAAATTAAGTGTTAAGTGTACGTATAATTGTTTTATTAGTATTAATTTTCAATTTTGATAAGATGTAGCAGTATATTAAATTAGAAAATTAACAAGACAGCATAGAGGATCAAATTCAATGGAAAATATACGTAAACAAGATTACTTGAATCTCCATGCAAGTCCCATGAACTCAAACCCCTGCATATAAACTCCTCCGAGTTCATCGTTTGATCATCATCAAAATAACCATAATCAAGCCCATATCAATACACACATATGACATATATAGCTGAACTGCGTATCGCTGACACCTTAACTTAATTCAGTCTACAGTACTTGTATAAGTCGTTGGCTTTTCATTACCATAATTTCTCAATTGTTACTTTGGCTAAAATTGCGATGCGACCACATTTTACAATTGTTACAATTTTATGGGCTTACGGTCTAGCTAGTTATAAAGAAGAATTTTGAAAGAACAACTTAGGGAAAAAAGAGAAAGAAGGTAGCGACATGAGATTCAGAGCTCTCACTGTAAACTACATATAGCATGGCTAGGTTCCTCAAAATCTGCTTTGATCCGGCGTTCCCTATCTTCCAAGTTCCAAGTTTCAAAAATAAGCTATAAGAGAATTATTATTTTAGAAAGTTTTGTAATTACATAACCTTGATACGGAGGGGGAAAATTAACTGGTGAACTTATCCAAGTAATGATGTCGGAGAAGGAAACCGAGCGCGAGAAGACCTTCTTTTTCAAGGAAGAAGTGCCAAGTCTCGAGGCTAGAACGAGACCGGAAGAAGAGGTAATCCCTTAACTCATCTGCCAGACAACATAGAAGACATGCTCGAAGCTGGTACATGAAGACCTTAACTCGATAACCGATCCTAGGGGGAAAGACAATCACAAGCACGTACTCAAGTGACGAAAGTATTCTTAAGGATTAATAAATAAAGAAACGGATTGAGTGGTGCAATGGGACATAACCAAGGGAGGATGGAGTCCGCACCAGATTTTTTGCAAGAGGTATGAGCCACCGATGCGGCATATGTGGTTAGAATATCTCATGTGCATCCGAAAGAGAAACACAGCCAGAAAGAAGGGACGAAACGGTGAACCTTTCCCATAGTCACCAAGCAAACATGATCATCCAAAGCATACCAAACACTTGGACCAAGAGGATCCACCACATCAACAAGAGGACCCGTTTCACACCATGTAACATCCCAAAAACGAGCTCAAAGACTATGATCAACCTTGGTTATTAATTGTTTATAGATAAGTTGGATAGAATGGTTTTTTTGATAACATTTCTAAAATTTTTATTTCTTGTTTCTCATTGATACGAGGATCATGTATACTGTTACTAATTTGTATATCATTAGTAATAAGATTTTGAACTGCTATGATTATAGATTAGTATTGTTCCGTAAAATAGGGTTAGTTTTATATGTGATACTTAGCGTCGATGGACATTCGTCATTTGTCAATAAGAGAAGTCATAGTTAACTTATGGTTTTGAAAATATAATGGTTGGAAGGAAAGCAACCAGCTAAGGAACAATACTATATTCTAAACGCAGATATGTACAAACGCACATGTATATATCGTGTGAAGCTATATAAGTTTTTAACATTGATTGAATTAATAAATTGAATATTAATTTATGTTTAAGGAACATATATCCTCACGCAGCCTTGTACAGGTATATTATATATAATTAATATGAGCACATGGTGCTGTAAAAGTCAAATTAAGTGTACGTAGAATTGTTTAATTATGAATAATTTTCATTTTTTGATAACATGTAGTAGTATTTTAAATTAGAAAAATAACAAGACAGCGGGGTGTGGAACATGCATAGAGGATCAAATTCAATGCAAAATATACGTAAACGAGATTACTTGAATGTCCATGCAAGTCCCATGCACTCAAACCCTTGTATATAAACCCCTCCGAGTTCATCGTTTAATCATCATCAAAATAACCCTAATCAAGCTCATATCAACACACACACACACATATATAGCTCAACCATGGCAGTTCCAAAAGCTCACTACTCTTTAGCCATTCTTGTCGTTCTCTTTGTCGTTTCCAGTAGCCAAAAAGTCTGCAATCCAGAATGCAAGGCCAAAGAACCCTTCAACTGTGACAATACTCTTGCATTCAACCGAACTGGCTTTGCCAAAAATTTCACTTTTGGTGCAGCTACTTCTGCATATCAGGTATATTTTGTTTTTAGGGGCTCGAGTAACTCGAGTTTTGGCTATAGCATTTTCCGTATACCTTTTTTTTTTCTAACACAATATCCAACATTTTTAATTTGACGCTCAACTAGATTGAAGGTGCTGCACATAGAGCACTTAATGGATGGGACTACTACACTCATAGATATCCAGGTGATCATTTGTTAACATGAGCACCTAATTGAATTGTGAGAAAAGGTAGAAATAATGTAAATAGATATTTGTGCTCATATTTAATTTTGGTTTGTAATTATATACAGAAAAAGTTCCAGATCGCAGTTCAGGAGATCTTGCTTGTGATTCATATGATCTTTATAAGGTGAGAGTCTATATTAATGACTTATATTTTTCAATATTATAATTTCATTTTAGTTTTACAACTTTCAAAATACTTTTGAACAGGATGATGTGAAACTGCTGAAAAGAATGAATGCTCAAGCATACCGACTCTCAATAGCATGGTCAAGGGTCTTACCAAGTAAATATAGACAGACACACATCAATCTTTCTTCATGCATGTTTTCATCCAATTATTTAAATGATAATAAAATCATATAAATTCGATGACTGAGCTTTGTGATTATACAAATCTTAGAGGGAAGACTTACTGGGGGAGTCGACGAGAATGGGATCACATACTACAACAATCTCATCAACGAGTTGAAAGCAAATGGTAAATTCGAAATTCAAGTACTTAGCTTAATCATGCAAAATTTTAGTCATTTCAATATATATGTGGTCATGTAATAAACATAAATTTTACTTACTTGAATACAGGCATCGAACCATATGTGACTATATTTCATTGGGATGTTCCCCAGACTTTAGAAGACGAATACGGCGGCTTCTTAAGCCCACGTATAGTGTAAGTGCATTATCGGCAGGGTTTTTTAAATTCTAAATATCTATGCTTTTCTTTGGTTTAGCGTTATGTAACATCGCTATCACACATCTCTACTATGTACATAACATAAAAATAGGGAGGATTACACAAACTACGCTGAGCTTCTATTCCAAAGATTCGGAGACAGAGTCAAATTCTGGATCACTTTAAATCAGCCTTTCTCTCTTGCAACCAAAGGTTACGGCGATGGGTCGTATCCACCAGGACGGTGCACTAACTGTGAATTTGGAGGAGATTCTGGAACTGAACCTTATACAGTTGCACATAACCAACTTCTAGCTCATGCGAAAACTGTATCTTTATACCGGAAAAGATATCAGGCACATACACTGCCAATCTCTCATATATAATATATCTAGATGTCGTTTTTCTTTTATATTAACTCTAAAAATATGTATGCAGAAATTTCAAGGTGGTAAGATAGGAACAACCTTGATCGGGAGGTGGTTCGCCCCACTAAACGAAACCAGCAATCTCGACAAGGCTGCTGCAAAACGAGCATTCGATTTTTTTGTTGGATGGTATATATATTTTTGGTCGACTAAATGATTCTTAAAACGCACACTTGCACGTATATAGAAAATTTTAGTTATATATATCTTTTTTTTTTTTTTTTTTTTTATAAGTATCAGATATGATATTTTCGTATTAAATATAAATTTTTACTCACATATATGAAGGTTCATGGATCCATTGGTGTACGGAGAATATCCAAAGATAATGAGAGAGATGGTAGGAGATAGAATGCCAGAATTCACACCTGAGGAATCAGCTTTGGTTAAAGGATCACTTGATTTTCTAGGTTTGAACTATTACGTTACGCAGTATGCAACCGACGCACCTCCTCCGACAGAACCTAGCGCCATAACCGATCCACGAGTTACTCTTGGATGTATGTAAAAACTAATTTTCTCGTATTTTTACATATATATAATTCGATTATTTAAACTCATTATTCCTATATAATTGGTTTCAGTTTATCGCAATGGAGTTCCTATCGGTGTTGTGGCAAGTATCTGACTTTAAATTTGTAAAATCATTTTCATATTCCAAAGATTTCAACATTGAAATGACTCTTTCGTTTACAGGCTCCTAGTTTCGTCTACTATCCTCCAGGATTCCGTCAGATTCTAAACTACATCAAAGACAACTACAAAAATCCACTCACCTACATCACCGAAAATGGTAATTATATATCATTTTATGTTGACCAATATGAAATGTCTACATATGTGTTTCTTATAAATCTTATGCAAAAAAATATCAGGAGTTGCTGATCTTGATCTTGGAAACGTAACGCTTGCAACTGCTCTTGCCGATAATGGACGAATTCAAAACCATTGCAGCCATCTTTCTTGTCTCAAATGCGCCATCGAGTGAGTCATAATTCATCTCTAATCTGATATACTTTTCAGACTATTAAATATGTTAATCTTTTGAAATATATATTATAGGGATGGATGCAACGTAGCAGGATATTTTGCATGGTCATTGATGGACAACTACGAGTTTGGAAATGGTTACACTCTCCGGTTTGGTATGAATTGGGTCAACTTCACTAATCCTGCTGATCGCAAAGAAAAAGCTTCTGGTAAATGGTTCTCTAGGTTCATCGCAAAATCCTAGGTCCCCACCAAACCTGGAATGTAATAATAAAAATTGTACTCTATGAACTATTGCTTTTAAAATCTTTACCTAAAACCTTACTATACGTTGTAATAATCGGATCTTAATTCCGGCCTTGTTGGTCAGTTCATAAATAAATAAAAAATGTTATATTAATGAAGTTTGTATTCTATACTCTTTCTATATGTATAACATAACAGCTATTAGATTGTGGTCTCCAACTTAAAACCAATTAGTAATGTGTAAAAAAACTCATATCTTATATATACTACTTAAAATCCTACTCAACTTCTAATGTAGGATATTTTATCTCTAATACGTCCTTTCGAGATGATGATTCGTTTAGACATCATTCTTTGTATGTTTGGACATAAATCGACAGACCAATTATTGGGTTAACCCGTTTATGGACTGAATTGAATATGTGCAGACCGGATTCTGATATTATATTAAATTGTGGGTATCTAACTTAAAATCAATTGACAATGAGTGAAGAGGTTTATATCTTATATATATCAACTTAGATCCTACTCAACTTCCAATATGAAAATGAAATATTGTATAATTAAGGTGTTATAGTTTGACAACATTGACGTGTTACTTTGTTAGAATTTAAACCTAAGAAATGCCCTATAACAATAATTACGGCTTGACGCCATTGACAATTGATCGTTAATATTAGTAGTAATTTGCTAAGTTGTTATTTTTAATTTCAATAATTATGACTTATTGATGTTGTCCCTTAAAATCTGGTTTTAATTTGACTACGTTGTTTAATATTTGATACTTATCAATGAGACAAGCCATATTTTTTCTTATGAAACGAAGATTGCTTCATTCACATAGTAATATATAAGGACAATTCTTGGGTTCACTCCTAAGATGAACCCTTTTGTTCACTTCCCCTTATTTTTGTCAATGAGAATCTGACATGTCATAATATATTTAAGAACCTATTTATTCGTCTTCTTATAAAATAAGGAAACAAAATTTGTATACATTATTATAAAATTAAAAACTTAAACCGCTTATTTATAAACCCAAACCGATATATAATTTATTCTAATTGTAAAATCTAAACCCTAACCATCTCATTTGTAAACCAAAACCGACATATAATTTCGTTCTAATTGTAAAATCTAAACCCTAACCATCTCATTTGTAAACCCAAACCGACAAATAATTTCATTCTAATTGTAAAATCTAAACCCTAACCATCTCATTTGTAAACCCAAACCGACAAATAATTTCGTTCTAATTGTAAAATCTAAACCCTAACCATCTCATTTGTAAACCCAAATCGATATAAAATTTTGTTTTAATTGTAAAATCTAAACCCTAACCACTTCATTTGTAAACCCAAACCGACATATAATTTTGTTTTAATTGTAAAATCTAAACCCTAACCACTTCATTTGTAAACCCAAACCGATATATAATTTTGTCTGAATTGTAAAATCTAAACCCTAATCACCTTATTTATAAACCCAAACCGATACATCATTTCATTCTAATTGTAAAATATAAACCAAACAAATATTTAACTTTCCTTAAATAAAATTATACAGAATTTGTTTTCTTAATATGTATTGCTTTTTAATTTAATTTAACTTTGATTTAGTTTTTTAAACAAGATAATGTATAGAAAATTCTGATTGGTTGATAAGGAAGAAGTGAATAAGAAGGTTCACCATAGGAGTGAACCTAAGTATTTTTCAATATTTAATATAAATTAATGACCATATATAATGGACACGGAACTTAAACGTCTCCAACAAATTTCAAATAAATTTGAAACTCTTTTCAAATGAATTGTAACTTTGATTGAATTAATTAATTGATAATAATGTTAAGGAACATATATTCTCAACGCAGACATGTATACAGTAAAACCTCTATAAATTAATAAACGCTATAAATTAATAAATTTTGTTGGTCCTAAGTCGGGCTAGTGTAAAAATTAACAAAATTTGATAAGATAATTAGATAATAATTTTTTTGAAATCTCCAAGTAAAATATGGTCCCAATAATATCATAAATTAATAATCATGTATATTTTCATATATATATATATATATATATATATAATAATAATGTATGTTTCTCCTAAAGCTCATTTCTATAGAACAATTGTAATGTTGTATTTTCAAACTATAACTATATCTCAAAAATATTCTATAACATATCATAAAAATAGTTAAATTTTTCAATTTTTCAATTTTTATATATGCATCATTTACAATTTGATAATTTGACAGACTATTAAAATAGAAAAATTGATACTATTCATAAATTTGGATTTATGTATGTCATGTGTAATTGTGTATAAGTCAATTTGTCTATAGTATTTGTAATTAATTGTCAATAGTTTTTTCTAAATTTTACAAGTTCAATTCTTAAACCATAAAATTTACAACATTCGAAAATCTAATTTTATTTTGCTAAAATTTTCTCAATTCATAATTTTAAAAAATTTAAACAATTAAAAATATATCTACAAATTAATAATTATTATTTTATAGCGTAAATTAATAATTAATAATTTATAGATAAATTAATATAACTATAAATTAATAAAATGTCTTGGTCCCAAGATTATTAATTTATAGAGGTTTTACTGTATATAAACAATAAATCTGGTGGTTTGTGTTGGTGCGGGATTTAGCACCCACAACATACCAACCTAAACCAAAGGTAAACCGAGTAACTCTGCACATCAACTAAACCGAGGAACCCCCTCTTTTGGGACAGCTAAACGGGCCTATAAGTAGAAGTCCCACGAAGTCACTCAACCGCCTCCCTGAGCCCGACCTGATCATCGAAAGAGGAAATTTACCATATCTTCAAATCGAGATTTAAGGAAAATATGATTATCTTGTGATCAATGCATTCATATAAATAGAAGGATACCTCCTCTTTGTAAATCATCCAGCAATTTAATAAAAAAACCCTAACTTCTTCTTCAAGAAATTATAACCCCTCTTTATTTTCTAGTTTTTAGAGGGAGATCTTAAGTGAATTTGTTCCCCACTCAAACAAATTCATTGTATGAATTCTAGATTCAACAATTGGCGCCGTCTGTGGGGACCCTTACACAGGAGTTCTACGTTTTTTCTCTCTACCACCAAATCTAAAACAAACCAGAAGATCAAGTTCAACTATCCGAACCGCCACCTTTCAAGACGAATTCCCAGCAGCTCCCGACGAACTGGAAGACGGGTAACCTGTCTACGGATTGCCCCGAACAATAGTTTTCCGTGGAACCCAATTTCGTTTCAATCCGGGCTCTCTTCTGAGAGATATCACAGTTTCTCTACAACATACTCTATCCTCCAAGTAAAGATCCGTCTATTCCCAACCAATCAACCTCGGGGCCGATTTACCAGCTGACTCCGACAAATTAGGTTATGAATAACCTACCTATGGATTGCCCAAAGAATAATCTTTCCAAGGTTTCATGTTGATCGGACTTGTCTACCGAGAGATATCACTGTTTCTCTGCAGCATACACAATCCGTTAAAACGCAGATCTGTCCTTATCGCACCAGTCAGCTTCGGGATCGATTTCCCGACAAAGTACTATGACCCAGATTACGCATAACCTATCCACGGATAACCCTTAGAGTCAACTTTCCGGAGAGGGCGATCTCAACTCAATCCGAAGTCTCTATCAAAAGTTATCACCCTATTTCCGAACTGACATATCCTTTTCGAAACCCTTGCTATCAGCTCGCCGTCATGACTTGGAGAGCAGTCTGCCTATCTAGAAGGTCGTCTAACTTGTCACCCACCTCGCCAGGTCATTCAGCTTGTCGCTACCTCGACATGTCATTCACTACAAGAAAACATGGATTTTACGACTATAGTTGGTGACTACAAATGTAGTCGCCAAAAATGGTGACTATGTAACGACAAATAGACGACGATTTTACGACTACAAATATTTGGTCGTATATCAGTCGCTTTTTGGTGACTACGTATATTAGCCGGTAGTTTAGTCGTAATTTAGCGACTATTTTATGACTATATTGCATATCAAAATATGTAGTCGCTAAATAGTCGCCAATTTAGCGACTAATATACGACTCATAGTAAAGACTGCTAAGAAGTCGCATATCAGTCGCTATTTTAAAAAAATCATTTTAAAAAAAGGGCTGCCTGTAGGAGACCCCCTGTAATATAAGGTTTCAACTCGTGTACCCCTCTACTTTAAGGCTCTATATATTTCCACCCTAGACGACATCTATTCTGCCCAATTCCACCCATATTAATCTAATTCTATCTAATTAACCAAAATAAATTAAAGTTCTTAAAATCATTGATTTGCGTTTTAAAATTGATAATTCGCGATTATAATTGTACTGCGATTGCTAACCTGACTCGAAAATATCAGATCCGAAATAATTTTATTTACCCGTTACTAAACCCAATAAACCCAAATCGATTTGGGGAAAACTAGAAATTAGGGTTCCTCTTCTCTTCTTCTTATTCTTCTTCCTCGATTCAATCTCTTTATTTCTTCATTCAAGTTCTTCTTCTTCGTTTGCTTCTTCCTCCTCATTTCCTTCTGCTTAGTCGTTTGGTTTGGGTGTCGCGAACTGAGAGCATCTAACATCAATAACCATCAAGTAAGAGAACAAATCCAACATCAATAACCATCAAGTAAGAGAATAAGAAGAAGAGAAGAGGAACCCTAATTTCTAGTTTTCCCCAAATCGATTTGGGTTTATTGGGTTTAGTAACGGGTAAATAAAATTATTTCGGATCTGATATTTTTGAGTCGGGTTAGCAATCGCGGTACAATTATAATCGCGAATTATCGATTTTAAAACGCAAATCATTGATTTTAATTACCTTAATTTATTTTGGTTAATTAGATAGAATTAGATTAACATGGGTGGAATTGGGCAGAATAGATATCGTTTAGGGTGAAATATGTAGAGCCTTAAAGTAGAGGGATACACGAGTTGAAACCTTATATTAAGGGGGGCTTCCTACAGGCAGCCCTAAAAAAAATTAATCCTGAACACTTAACCAAACTCTAAAACCTATATAAATTGTAAATCTGAGAAATTAATTATTCAACCATAAATTCATATATACAAATATATATATATATATATATATATGTATACATAAAACCAAGATTTAAAAATTTATAAGAATATCTAATTATTATAGTATATCCAAAAACTGAGACCTAACACTTATAAAAATTACAATTTTCCAAATCTTATATTTTTATCAAAACTTAACCCCAAATCTTAAACCTATACCCCAACCCCTATACCTTAAACTTTAAACCTTTATATTGCATATACATAAACTAAATTATACACCATTTAACCAAAATATAACCATTATATATGTATAAAATCAATTTGTAGAACTATTTAGTATTTACATATAATTTAATCTTTCTAAAATGTATTAAATTAGTCATTTTTAAACCTAAAATTAATCATTTGGGCCTTAAGAAGCTTTGTATCACTTTGGGCTTTGATATAATCGAAATTGAGCCACAAAAGGAAAACAGAAAACAAAAACAAAGAAATGCTAACCTAGATTGTGTGCCTCCGTTCCTCGACAAAACAACTGATTGCTCGAGTAATTACCCGATACACTTAACCGCAAGGCAGTATATACGGGGTCGAATCCACAAGGACCAATGGTACACTAAAGATTTGCGAGAGTCGTAAATAGCTAAAGCGAACGAAAGATAGTTTGTTTGGTTTCAGAATTGTAAATAAAATGCAAGAAATAAAATCGAATAGCTTATAAGATTAAAACATTGGGTCATAGGGTATTTCAGAGATCAATGACTAATGAGAAAATGAAATATGGAATTCAATAATTAAGAACCGTTCTAGAACATGAACACAATAACAGACTAACCCTCTTTCAAGGAATTAGAAACTAAACTTGACTACTAGTTTGCTAAACTTTCATTTGCAACCTCCTAGCCAAATTTGCATTACAATCAAGTTCATTAAGTTCACAATGCGTCCCAACATCAACTTTCGCAGGCTGGGAATACATTGCTCAATTCACACTCATTCAGGCATTCTATCGAACACTTTTGATGCATAGAAAGACCTAGAGTCTAAAACAAGGTGATCAGTCCTATTTTAGCATTAAGATCATGTGAATCAAAGAACCTAAGGATTAAGAACTCCAAACAATAATTAAAACATCAATTCATTGAATCTCCTAATTGGAACCCTAAAACCCAATTGGAGAACTACTCACACATAGCAAAAGAGAAATCAAAAATCATAAATGAAGAAAACATGATTAAATTGCAGAAATAATAAGAAAGGGTTTAGAAATCTTCTCCAAATTGTCAATGAGGATGAATCTCTAGAATCCCAAAAGAGTGGCTTACAAAAAGTCTCAGGTTGCAGAAAAAAGGCGTAGAATAAACTTAGAATAAAACTTAGGGTTTTTCTCCCAGCAAATAAAAGGTATTTATAGAGCTCTCCAAATAAGGTAAAAAAAAGGTAACGGCCTGGTTAAGACATTTCTCAGCCAGGCGGGTATCCTAGGTAGGCGGGTTTTGACGTGAAACTTGCCGGTTCAGACTTCGCTTCTCAGCCAGGCGGGTTCCTCAGATAGGCGGGTTTAATCGTGAAAGTTGCCGGGTTAGACTTTGTTGCTTAGCCAGGCGGGTTCCTCTGGTAGGCGGGTTTTCACGTGAATCAACATTCATCTCATATGCTTGTTTGTATCTAGAATAGCTCATTTTCCTTCAATTTCCTCCAAAGTGTCCTAAAACCTGTAAAGACTCGATAAAGAACCAAAAGACTCCAAAAACACACTTTGACTCAATAAAAAGTGTAAAATAAGAAAGAAAACAAAGACTCAAAACCGATAAAAACACCATATATCAACTTCCCCCGACTTAGATCTTTGCTTGCCCTCAAGCAAAACAAAAACCTTTGCCAAGGAAAGAGGTTTGAAAACGCGAGAATTCACTTATTCTTCTGGGATCATGCTATCTAACAATTGCCTGCAAACCACTATCACAAAGCTCATATCAAACCGTACTAAATCGTACTTTGCCATGACCGTAGCAGCTTCATAAATCCTATGATCACAAATACTTTCAGACTCAGATAGCTTAACCTTTTAACATTCATTAGTAAATGCGTGCACTCTCACAAAGGGAATATCAAACACATTATAATCTAGGTGTAAGGACAATTTCAAGGTGGCTCAAGTGTTTAAGGTTTCCAGCAATGCGAACGGATGCAAATCATTATGCAAAATCACAGTGAGACACAGACCAATTAGGAGGTACACAGCTTCCCTCTAACTCGGATCAAACCAACCAACGCTAAACCCCAAACAAATCATTATTGTTCTAGATGCTTTTGATAAATAAATAAGAGCACTCTGACTTTTCCGGTTCCATTCTGACTCCTTTCCCATTTTTTTTTTTTTTTTTTTTATTCTCAGGTTTTTTTTTTTTTTTTTTTTTTTTTTTTTTTTTTTTTATATATATGGGGGAGTGGAACCGGTTCTCGTCTCATAAAATTGCATCAAAAGAACTAAATCATGGAAACTCAACACATGCTTATGAACATAATCACACAACCACAAAAACTCAATATCAATCACCCAAACAAACTACAATGACAATCCTAACTAGAGGAAAGCTATGTCGGTCTGTATACTCCGTAGTTTTTGCACATGAATGCACATGATGATCAAGAATGCGAGTGGTATGAAGCAAGGATATGGGTAAAGGTGTGGTACTAGACTAAAGATGAGTCTAGCCATTCAGAATTTACAAAGAGTGGTAAAAATGGTGTAAACTAAACTCTGAATGTATGATCCATTACATGATTCTCAACCCCCTAAGTGAGATATAATAAGTTCATATTAAGTTCAAATAAGCAAGGTAAAGCTCAAATCATCGAAATTTCAAAGTGACAGGAATTATTGAAGTGATCAAGTCATGATTTTTTCTAAACTTCCAAGTCATCCTTAAACAATGCTAAATGGTCCCAAGGCAATGAATCAAGCATGGTGCAATTCCCTAAGAAAAGCTCATAATTCTCAACCAGCATTTTGACTCAATAAAACACACTCCTGACTCGATAAAACAAATTGACTGACTCAAAAGAAAGCAACAAAGGAAAACAACCAAAGCAAACAAGATTAGTAGACATATGACACCCTCCCCCAGACTCGCTTCACACCGTCTCGGTGTGAAAACAAATCCAAGAAAAGAGGTCAAACAGACTCAAAAGAAATTTAAAAGAAAAAGAATTAGTAAAAAGTGAAATACTTGGTGGGTTGCCTCCCACAAAGCGCTTGTTTTATGTCGTTAGCTTGACCGGATTCTTGTGAACTAATGAGTATAAGCACAAGGACTTGCTCCAAAACAAGGTCTCCAATCATTCATCTTTAGCTTCAGAACTCTACTCATAACCCCTTTCACAGCTTTTTGACCTTTTTCTTTCAATTCTGAAGTTAGAATACTCCTAGCTTTTGAAAAAGGTTTTGAGGTTCCCTTACACTGCACCTTATACTCTATGGTATCTCCAACACACTTCATAGGTGTCAAGGTTACATGATGATTTTCCTTTATCCATTTGGGCTTAACCTTGCATGTAGCACTAACCTTTTTTATTGGAATTTGAAGGTCTCCATCCAGGACTTCCTTGACCTCACTCCAACCAATGCATGTCTTCACATACTTATCCTTAGGATCATCAATGGTTTCAATTGAAAAGGCTTGTCCTCCAATAGTAGGTTTTTTCAGCAACCTTTTCATGTCAAACTCCTGAGTATGGTCACCAATCTGCAAGTGAATTTGCTGCTTTTTTACATCAATCATAGCCCCAACGGTATGTAAGAATGGGCGACCAAGAATGAGAGGATCATGTGGTTCTTTATCAAGCTCCAACACTGTAAAGTCAGTTGGGATGTAGAAGTTCCCAACTCTAACATGCACATCCTCCACCAACCCAACTGGAGATCGCACAGAATGATCAGCAAGCACTAAGGAGATCCTTGACGGTTTGAAATTGGTGATTCCCAAACGCTCTGACACAGAAAGCGGCATCAAATTGACACTAGCTCCCAAGTCACATAAACATCTCTCAAACATGAATCTCCCAATTTGGCAAGGTAGTACAAAACTCCCTGGATCTCCAAGCTTCTCAGGAATCTCAATCGGGATGATGGCATTACACTCAGAACTAACCATCTCTACCTCCTCTTTCAAGTGTGCCATTGCAAGGATTTTCTCCTTGTTCCTTTGATTTTTTTCCTGCTTCTCAAAATGCACATATGCCTTCCCAGTTGAAATCATCATGACCCCTTCTTCAATGCTCTTCTTGTAAGACAAGACATCTTTCAAACATTTTTTGTATGTTTTTGTATTCTTTATTGACTCTAGGAATGGGAGTTTGATGTGAAACTCTTTCATAACTTCATCAAAGCGAGTTTTCGCCTTTTCAGCCTGCATTTTAGCTTCTGCTAGACGACCTGGAAATGGGAGCTTAGGAACATATGGTGGTGGTGCAACGTATGGTGGCTCATCATCTCCTACAATCTCATTATCTACAGCAACATCAGCAACAAGAACTTCCTTCTCAGAAATAATACTCTTATTTGTAGCTTCTTGATGACCTCTCTCAACAACTTCTCCAGGTTCTTCTTGAATCATAACAGCATAACAATGCTCTTTATTTTTGGGTTCACTTTTCCCTGGTAAAACACCTGATGGTCGTGTAGAGGCAGAAGAAATCTGAGCTATTTGGTTCTCAAGAGTTTTAACATGTGAAGATAGTGTTGTGAACTTCCCATTGAGATCCCGATACATGCTATCAACCTTAACATTGATTTCAGCAGCATTCTTCACCTGACCTTCAAGAATCTGCTGCATCATCAACTTCATTTCATTATCCCCTGAAGAAGACGTAGAAGTGTTGCTCACAGGAGCTTGAACAGGTGCTTGGTAACTTCCCTGGAAGTTGTTAAACTGGGGTTTTTGCTGAAAACCTCCTTGACTATATCCATTTCCCTGTCCTTGTCCCTGAGGCACAAATGGCTTATTGTAGTTTCCTTGCCCTGGTATAAACTGCTTTTGTTGAAACTGTTGTGGTGGATATACCTGATCCTGTGGGTTCTCAACATTAGTGCTCCGGTAAGAGAGGTTGGGGTGATTCTTGTAGCCCTGGTTGAAACCATTGTTCTGATATCCTTGGTTCACCTAATTCAGCTCAGCTTGTAGTTCCTCAGATCCATCTCCAGCACCTTCCTGATAGACCTTACCATCACCAGTATCATCACAGAAATTCAAACTCCTCTGATCTCTTCCCAAAAGCTGCTCCACTTTTGCAGTCAACTCAGCAATCTGTTTTGATTCTCCTCCTCCATTACTTCTCACTGTCCTATCATAGTCAACACAATGGTTACTGTTGCTAGCAGCTAGGTTCTCAATCAAAATCTCAGCTTCTCCTTCTGTTTTGGTCATGAAGTCCCCATTACTAGCTGTATCCAGGGCCATCTTATACCTCTCATCAACCCCTCTGTAGAACGTGTTGATGAGTGATTCTGGTGTGAATCCATGGTGAGGACATTCTCTCTTATAGTCTTTGAACCTTTCCCAAGCCTCATGGAATGACTCAGTACCATGCTGCTGGAAGCCTGAAGTCTTATTCCTAAGAAGGGTAGTCCTTGCTTGAGTAAAATATTGTCCCAAGAACGCAGCTTTATACTCATCCCATGTTCGATTGGTATCTCCCTTCAATGACTTAAACCAGCGATGAGCTTTATCAGTCAGAGAAAATGAGAACAACCTGCATTTGACAGCATCATCAGGTACCCCATTCATCCTAGTTGTGCCACATATATCCTCAAAGTACTCCAAATGATAAACTGGGTTCTCTGACGGTAAACCATGAAACTGATTTTGCTTCACTAGACCCAACAGTGCCGGTTTGATCTCAAAATCATTTCTGGCGATTGGAGGATGTTGGACGCCTCTACGGTACATCTCAGCGTTGGGAGCATCATGTTCCCTCAAAGTCTGTCGAACATTTGCTGGTCTTTGATTAAAAGCAGCTAAACGAACAGCTTCGCGGCGCACAGCTTCTCTTTGTGCAGCTGCACGGGCAGCCTCTCCACCAGCAGGAGGATTAACGTTCCCAGCAGGAGGGGGATCCTCAAACTCTCCATGATGTTCATCTTCATGATGTTCATCATCCACATTGCCAACATTTCGACCAGCTAAATCATCAGCCATTTCAGCAAGTATTTTCTTTCTCCTATTCTCTCTCTCAAACTTTCCCAAGTCTTCGTGATACTGTTCTAGGTGCGAAGAGCCTGCACTGCGGGTCATACACCTGAAAACACCAAAAGAGAGAAAAAGCTTTAGTTAACAACTGTAATAAAATGCTCTAGACTATAAACTAATCCTAAATCTCTAGGTAACGCAATTGGTCCCCGGCAACGGCGCCAACTTGATTGCTCGAGTAATTACCCGATACACTTAACCGCAAGGCAGTATATACGGGGTCGAATCCACAAGGACCAATGGTACACTAAAGATTTGCGAGAGTCGTAAATAGCTAAAGCGAACGAAAGATAGTTTGTTTGGTTTCAGAATTGTAAATAAAATGCAAGAAATAAAATCGAATAGCTTATAAGATTAAAACATTGGGTCATAGGGTATTTCATAGATCAATGACTAATGAGAAAATGAAATATGGAATTCAATAATTAAGAACCGTTCTAGAACATGAACACAATAACAGACTAACCCTCTTTCAAGGAATTAGAAACTAAACTTGACTACTAGTTTGCTAAACTTTCATTTGCAACCTCCTAGCCAAATTTGCATTACAATCAAGTTCATTAAGTTCACAATGCGTCCCAACATCAACTTTCGCAGGCTGGGAATACATTGCTCAATTCACACTCATTCAGGCATTCTATCGAACACTTTTGATGCATAGAAAGACCTAGAGTCTAAAACAAGGTGATCAGTCCTATTTTAGCATTAAGATCATGTGAATCAAAGAACCTAAGGATTAAGAACTCCAAACAATAATTAAAACATCAATTCATTGAATCTCCTAATTGGAACCCTAAAACCCAATTGGAGAACTACTCACACATAGCAAAAGAGAAATCAAAAATCATAGATGAAGAAAACATGATTAAATTGGAGAAATAATAAGAAAGGGTTTAGAAATCTTCTCCAAATTGTCAATGAGGATGAATCTCTAGAATCCCAAAAGAGTGGCTTACAAAAAGTCTCAGGTTGCAGAAAAAAGGCGTAGAATAAACTTAGAATAAAACTTAGGGTTTTTCTCCCAGTAAATAAAAGGTATTTATAGAGCTCTCCAAATAAGGTAAAAAAAAGGTAACGGCCTGGTTAAGACATTTCTCAGCCAGGCGGGTATCCTAGGTAGGCGGGTTTTTGACGTGAAACTTGCCGGTTCAGACTTCGCTTCTCAGCCAGGCGGGTTCCTCAGATAGGCGGGTTTAATCGTGAAAGTTGCCGGGTTAGACTTTGTTGCTTAGCCAGGCGGGTTCCTCTGGTAGGCGGGTTTTCACGTAAATCAACATTCATCTCATATGCTTGTTTGTATCTAGAATAGCTCATTTTCCTTCAATTTCCTCCAAAGTGTCCTAAAACCTGTAAAGACTCGATAAAGAACCAAAAGACTCCAAAAACACACTTTGACTCAATAAAAAGTGTAAGTGGGTGGTATTGGTTTGAGATTTATGAAGATTTTTGAAGAGTTTAACAAAATCATTAAAAATGAATAAGTGAAAGATTGTTAAAGATTGCTAGAGAGTTTTGTTGATTAGTTTTCTAAAATCTTGTAAAGTCCTCCAAACAATCCATGTATTTTTATGATACTTTCCATGACTTTATTTTGTAAAGAAAGTGTCTAAAATCATGAACCAATAACATAATAATTGAACTCATTAACAATCCTAGATTCTTTTGTTTTAATTGAATAACACAAAACTTTTAATGACTTTATAAAAGTCTGAATCCAATAACCCAGATTTGTTAAGATTTTAAATGACTTTTTACAAATCACAATCTAATAACACTAAACTTTAACAGATTTTAACAAAATATTGATCTAATAACAACAGATTTTACATAACATTTAAAATCTTTAAAACTCTTTTCAAATCTTAAATCAATAACCCCCACTAAAATAAGAAAGAAAACAAAGACTCAAACCCGATAAAAACACCATATATCAACAACATCATTCTCTAAACTCTTTCGAGGAAACTTTCACTCTCATTTCTCATTTCTCATTTCTCATTTCTCTATTTCTCTAGGACTTCTCGAAAAAACTATTAGACCTAAACCTTTCAGATCTGGTTTAGTCTGAGACCCACAAAATGAATCTCCGTCGAAGATTTTTATTAACTCTTCCTCATTTCATTTGTCTTCTATGCTCTCAAATCCCAAGCTTTCTCTGTAATTTGAAACCCTGATATTATGTTTCAATCTCGAAAAATCCAAGCTTGTTCGGTAATTTTTGTATTTCTTCTTTGTTTAATGGACACAATTAGGGTTTTCACGGAGGTTCCCGGATCTTTAAATTTGACTTCGTTCACAGTCACCTCAGTTTTGGTGTGTTTATTTGATAAAACTCGATATGTGTTAACTGGATTTGGAGAAGTTGAAGAACAAGTCAAGAAGCTTGAAGAAGCAGTTGGCTGGAAGAAGATAGGTAAAAGCCTTATGTTTACTTTCGATTATTGCTCTTGTATATCAGATTATTTCAGATCGAGCTTAAATTTTAGTTGCTTAACATTTTTTTTCTGCGAGTCCATGTTAGTCAAAGTTGCTAGGTTTGGTTTTTGAATATGAGAGTTTCTTCTCTTTCCAACCCAATTTCAAAGGAATAAATTAAACTTTGCCTTAAAAGTTCTGTGTCTTTAGTTTGTGTTTTATTTTGATTTTGAATAGATTAGATTTCAATTCGAGAAGCAAGCCACCGGATATATAATTAGGTTTATAGCTCTGTTGATTGATTTGTGTTATGTGATGATTATGTTAAGGTGAGTAGAATCATAGATTTGAGCTATATTAATTTGGGTCCTACGAAAATCTGAATCTTGTTGTAGGACCTGCGAGGTCATGTTCTTTTGTCTGTTCGTTGCAAGGAGGCTCATGGTCACCATGCTCAAGGGCTCTCATGTTTAAACCAATGCAGCACCCTTCGTTGTATTCAACCTGTCGAGAAGCTGTATAGATCAGTTTTCGCATCTAACAGTTAGGATTCCCTTGTGTTACAGATTGACATGGACACTATTGAAGTCAGTAACCTGAATAGGCAATTTATATTCCGTCCTTCTCATGTTGGGCACTCCAAGGCTAAGGTATATTTGCTTGAGCTAAGTCCAAGGGAATCCAGTTCATAAGAGAATTCATGTGACCATATAGACTCAAAGTTGTTAACCAAAGTTGTTAGGTTTGTTGAATCCAGTTTAGGAGGTATATGTGAGCAACCTGGGCTCATTCTCCATCGCTTCAAGGTATGTAAGCAGCCTGAGCTCATTCTCCCTCGTTTGTGTTTGTTAAATCCAGTTTAGGTATATGTAAGCAAACTTCTTTCTTCTCCAGTTCAGCTAATTTCTCTTTGATGGTGTCATTAAGCAACCTGAACTCATTCTCCCTCGCCTTAAGTTTCTTAAAAGATGCTTCCATCTGCTCAGCTTCCTTTCTCCTTGTCTCGGTCTCTACAGTTTGCTTCAGGTCAAAATCTTTAACATTCATCTCAAAAGCAAAAGACTTCTCATATGGGAAAGCAAAGCAACCTCCTTTGCCCTCGCTTCAAACATTAAACCCTTGATGTTTCTGCATTTCCAATATTTATTTTCTTTTTTTTAGTAGTATGATGTATTTTTTGTATTCTTATTTTTAATTATTTTTTTTAGATTTATTTTGTAATACAGTTTTTTTGATATCATGGTTTCATAATAATAAATATAGTATTTTTTATTTTTAATATCAATTCATTTCAAAAACAACCTGTTATTAATAACTTATATATTTGAAAATAATTAATAAAATATATTATTATTAAAATTATATATATAATGCTGTATAAATATAATATTGTCTAAATACATAATCGTAAATTTGTCATCAATTAGTCGCTAAATTTGGTGACTACATTGTGACTATTTTAGCATTGTCATAAAATAGTCTTAGCGTAGTCGCTAAATTTCGTGACTATATTACGACTAAATTTACGACTACGCAAAATAGTCGTAATGTAGTAGCTATTTGGCGACTAATTTTACGACTATTTATTTTAGCGACTCTCGATTTACGACTATTGCTTTTAGTCGCTATTTAGTCATAACACATTATTTAGCGACTAAATAGTGACTAATAGTGCAGTCGTTATTTGCCTGTTTTCTTGTAGTGATTTAGTTTGTCACCTACCTCTCCAGCTCGTCCAGCTTTTTGCCTAACTGCATAGCTTCATTCCAATTATAGTCTAGCGCCTAGCTATCAGCTCTTGTCCCGACTTGGAGAACAGTTTGCCTTCGATCTAGATAGAACCTTGATATATCATGGTTTTTGTGGTTTTTAACCATGATATAAAGAGTCTTTTAGTGCCTTTTGATGTGTTTCTAGGATGTTTTGGAGTCTTTGCAGGTTTTCTAGGATTTTAGCATGGATGGAGCAAAGTGGAGCAATTTGGATCAGTTTGGAGCAATAATCCGGAGGAAATCAAGTTGGAATCAATCAGAGGAGATGGTGTCGATCGACACCTATATGGCATCTGTCGACACCCAGTCCAAACCGACGAGAGAGCCAAATTTGGAAGTTTTACAAATCTGCCTCCAAGTTTTCCGTATTTGCAACACAAGTCCCTGACGTATTTTAGGACATATTATATTTTTAGGTTTTAGAAACCCTTAAGTTGTATTCTATCAAGTTTTATTTTTTCTGCAACCCTGAGAGATTTTTGAGAGCTTTGGAGAGAGAGATCTGCTTTGTAGAAAAGAATTATTGAACTCCTTCTTACTCTTTATAATCTCAATTGCTTATTATTCAGAAAGATGTTTTGTTCTTTAATGATTATGTCTGATTAGTTTGCTTGTTAGGCCCAGGGTTTTTCACAGAGATTTTATGAATTTTTAGATCTGTTTATTTAGGATTCTTTATCTCTCTAGATCTTCATCATCGGTTGTTCTTCATATTAATCCTTGATTGGCCATCTAGAATTAATAATCTAGGAAAATAAATTGATATGAGAGTATAATTGATTTTCCTGATAAAACCTTTTGATGAGCAAAATTATTTCTTGCAAAGAGATTTGATTTAATAATTTTTGTGAACAATCTAAACATGATTTTATTGCTGATTTTTAACCCAGAATTTTACAAAGAGATTTGGATTTTCTGGTTTTAAATTTAGATATTATTTGCAGTGAGAACTTATTTAATTTACAAAAGTGTTTAGAGTTCTAGATCTGTTCTTAATTGTTTGAATCCTAATTTATTGATTGATTTAAAATTCATAATTTCCTGAGAAATTCTCTAGGCCTAGCTTTTTGATCTTCTGAATTTACAACACTTTTATTTAATATTTTGCATTGCTTTTATTTTAATTCAAATTAATCTGTTTAGCATAATTATAAAACTCTATAATTTATTGTGTAGACTTGAGTCCTTGTGGAATTCGACCCCTAAGTATTACAGTGATCTCTTAATTTGAGAGAGTAGCTCAGGGTTAAATTTGAGCATATCAAATTTTGGCGCCGTTGCAGGGACTCTTTGATCTAGCATTTGAGTTTTTGATTTTGTCTAAATTTTTCTTTTTATTTTCAAACTAACACGCTTTTGTTTTCTTTTCTCTTGTGTGTTTCAGGTGTATGCCTAATAAGCCTAACACAAGGAGCAACAAGACTGGTCCAATTCTAAAGCTTTCAAACCAAGAGTTGGGAAAACTTGAGCGTGAGAACAGAAAAGCAGCCAAATCTTTGAAGATGGTTAATCCGATCATTCTGATGCGTGATGAGGCTGGTGTTTTGAGGATCAAGAGGGCCACTTGCGCAATGAGCTAGGCCAAAAGATTGATGCTGAAGGCAATGTGATTGTTGAACCTGTTGTCAACGAGCAGGCTGTCGTGAACCAGCAAGCTGGTGTCGTTGATGATCCGAATCTTGGTGTCGATCGACACCAACCAGGTGGTATCGATCGACACCCTCTTCCTGCAGACGGACGTGGTGACGTGGAGCTGCCAACCACGTCCAAAACCCGGTTCGAAGACAGGAGCACAACCGAAACTTAATTAGGACTATTGCTGACTACAATCGGGCTGATCTTATGTTGACCAATATGAAATGTCTACATATGTGTTTCTTATAAATCTTATGCAAAAAAATATCAGGAGTTTCTGATCTTTGATCTTGGAAACGTAACGCTTGCAACTTCTCTTGCCGATAATGGCTGAATTCAAAACCATTGCAGCCATCTTTTTTGTCTCAAATGCGCCATCGAGTGAGTCATAATTCATCTCTAATCTGATATATATATATATATATATATACTTCTTTTCAGACTATTATATATGTTAATCTTTTGAAATATATATTATAGGGATGGATGCAACGTAGCAGGATATTTTGCATGGTCATTGATGGACAACTACGAGTTCGGATATGGTTACACTCTCCGGTTTGGTATGAATTGGGTCAACTTCACTAATCCTGCTGATCGCAAAGAAAAAGCTTCTGGTAAATGGTTCTCTAGGTTCATCGCAAAATCCTAGGTCCCCACCAAACCTGGAATGTAATAATAAAAATTGTACTTCATTAATCCGGCCTTGTTGGTCAGTTCATAAATAAATAAATAAATGTTATATTAATGAAGTTTGTATTCTATACTCTTTCTATATGTATAACATGTCAACAAGTCTTTTAATGTGTTATAGTTTGACACCATTGACAGCTCTGCATAACAACAGCTCCTAGCCAAGTTTTAACTGTTACTAAATTATATAATTTAAACCTAAGAAATTAAATGCCCTATAACAATTTTGAATTTTTTTCTATGGTGATGAACCCCTAGCGAATAATCCTAATGACCAATGTTTTTAATTCTATTTACCCTCCTTAGGGCATCTCCAATGGTAAATTTCTTACCAAATTTCTAAGCAATATTTTAAAAACAAAAAGTTCAAATTCTTCAGCTAAAATTTTTGGTAAAACTAAATAAAATTTATGAATTTAATTCTGGTGCGTCTCTATCCCAAATTTTTTTTCTACATTATCCACTTTAATTCTACATACCTCTGTACTTTCACAATAATTCTTAATCTCAGTTTTGCCCTTTGTTTAGTTTTAGCATAATTTAAATAATGTAGATATAGTGAATATATTTTTTTTTTAAAGAAAAAAACAAACCAATCACAATTCATCTCTTTCCCAACTCAAAACAATCCGTATGGCCCACGAAAGAAAAATCTTCCACCATTGAAGCTCGTTTTAGATAATTTCTTGGTATATTCAACTGTTTTTGTTCAATTTCAACATATTTGAAACTTGTTTATGGTGTAGGTAGTGTTGATGTGTTAGATTTGTAATGTGTTCTAATTTGGGGACATTCTTAGATTTGTTATAAATTCGTTTTTTGTATGTTAATCTTGTTAATTCTCATTTGTTCGAGTCTATTAGAGTCAGAGTACGTTTATAATATGTGGACCTAGTGGTTGAATCGAGCTACATAGAAATTGGATTAGGTTTTCTCGTTTCTGCAGGTGTAGGTACATCATATATTAATTGATACAACTGGTACAACAGAAGGAAAGCGAAAACTATTCTAATGTTAGTTTGTATTCTATTTACAGGGAGTAATGAATAATAATTTTCGCACATTCATTCAATTTGATTATGGGGGAAATTATTTAAACAATGGAGATGAAAAACAATGGAGATGAAATACATCATATATTAATTGATACAACTGGTACAACTGAAGGAAAGCGAAAACTATTCTAATGTTAGTTTGTATTTTATTTACAGGGAGTAATGAATAATAATTTTCGCACATTCATTCAATTTGATTATGGGGGAAATTATTTAAACAATGGAGATGAAATACAATGGATTTCAAGAGAAGATATTCGGCATGCTCTTTTGATGAAAGCACCTATTGAGCAGATTACTTATTCTGCATTGGCTGATAAAATATGCAAAAAGATGATGGTAGGTGCAGGGACGAAGATGAAGTTTACCTACATTCCAGTTTCAGTGAATCTTAAAAAACCAATATATATATCTTTGATGATGATGATCTTTTGTGTTATCTAGAATGGAATCAAACTGAATTTAATGTAATGCATGTGGAGCTGGATAAAGATGACGAACAACATCAAGGGTTTGAACAAAATGGAGTTGGTGAAGCTTGTGAAGCTGGTAAAGTTGGTGAAGTTGGTAAAGTTGCAGAAACTGTTCAAGTTGCAGAAACTGGTCAAGTTATAGAAATTGGTAAAGTTGCAGAGGAGTTTATTTCAAGTGCAAGAACTTGTATTGGTGATGGTGTCATGACACTTTATGCAGGTGAAACGTGTGAACAAAATGAGCTGCCCCAAAATGATTAAAACGTTGCAAGTGGAGAAGACATGCTGCAAATTATTAATGGTGATAGGCTTCAAGGTACTAAGGTAAATGTTGAATTGAAAGATGGTGTAAAAATGACTGTAGGTCAAGAATTTGGAAGTAAGAAAGCAATACAAGATCTTCTTGGAAAACAAGCACATAAGAACTGTTTTGAGTTTGTAATAATGAAGTCGGAACCAAAGCTGTATGTGGTAAAAATGCAGTGAAACAAAAAATGACTGCAAGTGGTTATTAAGAGTTGCGAAGTTTAAGAATTCAGAGTGTTTCTCGGTTAGAACCTACAACAAGATGCATTCGTGTTTTCGTTCAACTACAAGTACAAACAAAATTAAAAGAAAAGGCACACCAAGGTTAGTAGCATCTGTTTTGCTTGATGATTATCCATGTAAGGTTAAGACTCCTGTTCCCAAAGAACTCAAACCATTGGTTCAATCAAGAGCTAGTGTTAAAGTGTCGTATTCCACCGCATGGAGAGGGAAAAAAGAGGCTAACAGTGATGTTCGCGGTAGTGTTGAGGAAAATTACAAAATATTGCATTCTTATTTGCACATGTTAGGGGTTGTGAATCCAGGAACTATTTCATTTGTGGAATTGGATGAGAAGAAGAGATTTCAGTACTTTTTCTTTGCATTAGGAGCTTGCATTGAAGGGTTTGTTGCTATGAGAAAAGTGATTATTGTGGATGGTACTCACCTTAAGACTTCACAAGGTGGAATGTTCATTGTTGCTTCAGCTCAAGACCTGATCATCACCATCATCCTATTGCTTTTGGTGTAGTTGATGATGAGAAAGAAGCAAGTTGGAGTTGGTTTTTCAATAAGTTGAAATCAATAATACAAGATGGTCCGGAGCTTGTGTTCGTTTCTGATAGATGTCCAAGCCTTATCAAGTAAGTACGTGAAGTGTACCCTTTGTCTAAACATGGTTATTGTATATACCATTTGGCTCAAAATGTGAAAAGAGCATGCAGTTGGTCAGCAAAAAAATTGTTGGAAAAAAAATTCATCACATGCGCTAGGTCTTATACAGAGGCTATGTTCAAGAAACTTTATGGTGATTTCAGGGTAAGGTATTGTAACAACCCGTCCCGTGGACCCCACTTGCCCACCACTAGCTGCCCCAACGGACCGTCCGTGGACCCCACTAGCCCACCGCTAGCCGCCCAAACAGACCCCAAACTGGCCCTACAGGCATCGATCCTAACCCATCACTGTGGACATCCTAGTCCACTAGTAGGTTATTGGTGCGCCAGACGTTCCTCGAACCCTGGTCTCCACCCTTTGAAAATTAATGGTGTTTTCAAAGAAGCGAGACAATTATCACGCTTACCAATGATTGATGCTATTATTGATAAATTGGCAGAGTGGTTTAACAATTATAGAAAGGAAGCTGCAGATGCACCGATTACGTAAATGATGGTGCCTTACGTTGAGAAAGTGTTGCACTCTAGATGTGCAGATGCGCAGTTGTTACCAGTGAATGAACTAAATAGCTTCTTTTTGGAGTACAAATGTCATCGGAGTTGATGGCGTTGGCTATTTGGTGGAACTGAAAAACAAAACTTGCTCTTGCAAGCAATTTGATATTGATCAATATCCGTGTGAGCATGCAATAGCTGCTGCGATGGAAGCAGCTAAAATATAGAAAATGAGATTCAGCTACATGATTTATGCTCCAAATATTATAGGATGGAGCAGTGTTCCTTGGCGTATTGATCACGTACGAGAGAAGTTTGCCTTTCATCCTCCGATAGATGAAAATAAAAAGAAAAGAGGAAGACCGCGGACGACAAGGTTTCCTTCCCTAGGAGAACATGGAAGAAAGAAGAGAAAACTACTACTGTTTCACAACAAATAAATCTTACCTCTAAAGGAGTTAAGAAACCCGGAAAATACCAAGATGACTTCACACGCCCCTTAAAATTATTCATCATATGGGAGATATTTGTAATACTTTCATCAACTGTGTATCTCCCCACGGAAAGTTTCACATGCATATATATCATCCAGAACTCGAAGTATAAAATCATCAATGTACCCATATTTTTTCCTTGGTGAGATGATTATGCTTAAGAACAAGAGCACCACCATCTTTAACCGGTCTCCACATGCATCCATGGACTGCAGCTTGCTTCTCACATCTTTGATTTTTACCACAATTTATTTCTGCTTTTTCCCTTCTGTTTCTTCTTCTTCTTCTTGAGAAGGTCCAAAATGCCTTTTCACAAACGAATCACTCCCCAGATTTTTAAAGTTTGATGAATAAGGAAGACAGTCAAACCCAGAAATAAGGCCATGCTCCCTAAGTGATTACCGGACTGGAACACCATTCCCTACAAACCAACAAACTCTATCTTTGTCCATACAAACTGTGCAAAGCAACAACAACCACATACCCGTATACCTATGGTTCTCCTCCCTATGCATGTGCCAAATGTGCTTAAACTGCGAGTGTTTACGAAACCAATTCTTCTCACTTTCCTCAAAGTTTTCATGTCTTTCATTGTTTTGTTCCCTTCAGACCTTGATGATAGCTTACACCACTTTGTATAATCAGATTTCTTGAAGTAAAAATCCACTGGTGGTATTGGTTGGGTGTCCTCCTCTGTATCATGCAAAACATAATTGTAATGCATATTTGTACCAAGCAAATTTATTTGTATCAGACAAAAACAAACTTATATGTACCAAGCAAAAACAAACTTATTTGTACCAAAAATGTAGTTGTACCAAAACACAACTAATTCAATTTCTCAACTCCCGCTCCATGTACAACAAACCCAATCGAACTCTGGTTTTTCAATTTCTCTAAACTTCACTCTAATTACCTGTGGACGCGATGTAGTACGCCTTTCTTCTTTGGATTCTGTTTGGGACTCTTCTTCATCATCTCGCGGTTGAGGAGGATCTATTGCTAGCGGAAGAGGAAAACCTTCGGTCGCCAGAGGAGGAGAACATTTGATTGCCGGAGGAGGAGAACCTTCGGTTGGCAGAGGAGGAGGATCTTCTGCGGGTGGAGGAGGAGAAGCTTCATTATGCGGAGGAGGAGAAGCTTCATGTTCGCAGATGAGGAGGATCTACTGCTGGTGGATCTTCAGTTTCCTGAGGGTTCTTCTTCCTCTTCTTCAAATTTAACCTATTTCGAGTCTTAGAACCCATTGATATAGCTGGATTAACAAAAAAAACACAAAATTTAAGAGATTTCGTTTCAGTTTGAACCCTAATTTTTTACAAACCCTAATTTTACAACCAAATTAGACTTACCTTTAACGAGGATGAAAAAAAGACGAGAACTGAAGAAAATAGAGAAGATTTTGGAAAATTGTAACTGTTAAGGAAGAATAAAATCCGATAATAGGTGAGATGAGAAGAAGAAGAATCTGGGAAGAATCGGTTTGTGGGTTGAGAAAAGGAAGGAAAAGGGAAATGATTCATTGGGTTACGGGAGTTTCAATCGAAAGAAAAAAACCAGAAATAATAGTATCCGGTTTGAATGGATAACCCCGATTGTTAGAATGGGTAACCCAATTTCATTGGTTGGGTTACTAAATATTGGAAATCTGTATGACTTTGTAGTCTTTCACCATTTTTTTTTATTAAAAGAAAAGGAAAAATAAATTATTTAATATTAGAGAGACAAATGAGAAAAGAATTTTTGAGATAGGGGCGCAGGAGATGATTTTTCCCTTTTAATCCTTAGAAACTTGGTAACTAACTTGCATTGGAGATGACCTTAGTTTCACGGCTTCCTTCTATTACTATCTATTTATTTTTTTTTTTTTTGATAAAAATGTGAATATCATATTGATACAAAGGGTTTGGTTATACAAAATTTTAACCTATAAATGTAACCTTGCCAAAAAAGATAAAAAAAGGATTTTAAAACAGAGTGTTGGTGTCAACAACACGAAGTTAGCGGATCCAAAGAATCATAAGATTCCTGAAGAGCTTTCGGGTTTGCTTTGCTAATGGTATTCCTTACTTCCCTGTCGATGTCTTTGAAGAGAGGAGGGAACCATTATGCACCATGTTTTTCCTCTGTTTCCAGAGCTGATAAACCATAGCTTGAACAACAATCTTGCGAAGAGTGGTAGGAGCCAAGTTTGAAGTCATCATCATCCAAGCTAGAAGAGAATCCTAGGATATGAAGATATAAGGCTGTAGGCGAAGTCTAAGTCGGAAAAACCTCCAAACCTAAGAGCTGTAGCCACATCTAAGGAGCAAATGGTGCCTGCTCTCTACAAAGTCTGCACATAGACCACAAGAAGAGGAGATCTGCCTTCCCCATGAATTGCATACTGCCGTTTCAGTATCCTTAGTTCGATCATTCTAGTCATTCTTCCCATCTCGATCACCCTTGGTTCTCCGTCTTGATCGGGTAATACCATACGCAACGGTATGGCTCTTATCGGGCTGTTCTGCCCCGACTCCTCCTGGTTCGGTTCTCCTTGATCTCGCACCATTCTGTTTGGCCCGTTCATCGAGTTCGTGTTCACTCTCGGATCCTCTCCTTCTTCAATCTTGAACTCTTGATCTTGCGGCGTCCCGTCTTGATGACTTCTCACCTCGACCACTAAGGTCGGCGCCCCTTCGTCATCGCTTGACGAGATCTCAATCACTTCGACGTAATCTTCTTTATCTGATGAGACCTCGATCACCTCCACATTCTTTTCTTTATCCGATGCTGGCTCAAACGTCTCGCGATCTCCACCACTTGGGTTTCGATCCTCTTTGACCTCCAGTACCGCTTCGTCGCCGACTCCAGCAGCTTCTTCTGGTACCGCTTCCTCACCATCAACAACACTCGACGGATATACTTTGATCAAAAAATCGACAATTCTGTCAATAGCTTCCGGGTGCTCCCTCATGTAGTCGTACGCGCTCTCACCACCAATCTTGTCTTCGACTAGGTTCAACAATAGATGCTGCAACCTATCGGCAATCTCGTGATCCTCTTTCCCATGATCACCTACTGGAACGGTTTGGAAATTCCCTCGCGCGTCCATTCTAACTTGGAGACGACTCGGCTCTCCGATTTCCAACACTACGGTTCGATCATCTCGATAAACCTCTCTGATATGTCTATATTTTGCATCTCATTAGCTTGTATTCGTTATGCATCTAGCTAGGATAACTAGTCGTTTTGCATCATTTTAGAACCTCTTTTATACACTTTGCATATTTAGGAAGTTTTTGCATCATCCTTGCATACATTGAACATTTCGAAGTATTTCAGGTGTTTAGGAGACGTCAGAGACGCAGAAGATTGAACCACTCTCAGCGGCCGCAATCGAGCCACCCTCGACCGCTGCAATCGAGCCATCCTCAACCTCTGCAAACGAGCCATCCTCAACCGCCGCAATCGAGCCAACCAATCGAGCCACTCTCAGCTGCACCAATCGAGCCATCAGTCGAGCTACCAGTCTAGGGATCCAGCTTTTGACGTCTTCATCAAAGTTGTAGAGAATTGAGTCATCTTTCCAATGCCGTTTATTTCAAGCCAATTGGAGGTGTGGTTCAAGAGTTATCATCGTTTTAGTGGATGCGTATACACCATGCTCGAGCCATGCTCCTTCGCCACGCACTCCAGCTTGTCTGATCGAGCCATGCTCCCCCGCCACGCAGTCCAGCTTGTTTGATCGAGCCATGCTCCCCCACCACGCACTCTAGCTTGTTTTATCGAGCCATGCTCCCTCGCCACGCATTCCAGCTTGTCTGATCGAGCCACTCTCACTCGCCATGCTCCCCAGCATCCGTTTGAGCCATGCTCCCCAGAGTCCTTCCGAGCCATGATGACATTGCATTCCATTCAACGCGCACGGACTCGATCGCACATGTCAAGAAGAAAGACGCTCTGTCTGACATGCTTCAGGAGATTCCCAAAACGACGCTCTATCTTGTCGTTTTAAGTTTTAGGGATTCACGAGTTTTTACTATATATACATTTTGTTAAATCTTGTTTTGGACATCTTAGTTTTTATCTCGTATTGTTTTCTTTCCCACAGGTTTTTAACCTAGCCACAAAATACGTTATGAGACTTGTATTCTGATATCTTTGTGATTTATTCAGATTTTGCATTTGATTCCTTCTAAAAAGTTGTTCATCTTATTTTTATCTACCTTATAATGCTTGTTTCAATGTTTTCTGTGTTTGCATCCCTGATGATGATTTTCGGATTTGAGTAGTGTGGTAGTTCTTGAGGATGGGATAGATTAGGTGGAGGATCTTAGGATGTAAAGTGTTTAAGCTTTGATTGTATGATTCCCTTCTGGACTAGAGTTAGAAATACTAGTTTCTCTATGATCAATTGGAACTAGGTTTTAGACATTTCCGCATCCAAAAGGTGGTCGATGAAATGTCTGACCAACTAGTGCCAGAGACTTACGTTCCTAGCCTAAGAGATTAGTTGTCTAGGATGTTTGTTGACGTGAATGAACTTGTTTTTCATGCCATGCTTGATCATGTTTCTCTAGCGAGAGCTAGATTTGGAAGTGGATGAGTTTGAGTAGCTTCTATCAAGAGATTGGATTAGCTAAGAAGTGATGTTCATTGTTTAGGGATGGTTTGCTTGTGGCATGTTAAACACTCTATAGACTAGGATACTCCACCGACATTAATTACTCCCATCCTTAGGACTTCTTTCTTTCTAATTTTTATTACATTCTTGAGACTGTTTCGTTTCTTGCTTTTTAGTTTATGCTTAGACTTGTTTATGTTTTTATTCATTTTTGCTTCTTGTCATGCATTCTCGTTTCTAGTTCTGTGACACATTTCCGTTTTGAATTGTCATCATTCTAGGACTGTTAGACAAACACTCTCTTCAAATTGGCTTAACTTGTGATTTCTTGATTGCTTGATTGCTAGCAACATCCTATTTGGATTGACACCTTAAGTACTACAACTTCATAAGGTTAATTGAACCTGCTAGGAGACACAAAAATCCTAGCATCACTCTCCTTCTTCCAACTCTTCTTGACATTCGGATGGGTCGGTCTCGATAGACAGGTTTCATCTTTCACGTCTACCAGCCCGTCTACACTCCATGTGTCAGGATCAACAGATTCGCGACTGTCCTCCGACTCTGTCGATAGATACCCATTGTGATCTCCATAATCGCCACGTCCTGGCCACACGCCACTAGAACCACTCCCATGTCTCGGCCATCCACCTCCTGAACCTTCCCCGCAATCTGAGTCACCTGAAGACATCTAAACACACACACGGGTGGGTCAGTTGCTAATCCAATCTAAGGTTACACTCAAACTAGACAAGCAAACTACCGGAATTCATTGTCTGTTTTTGCGACTCATTTACTCGATAAAACGTTTGAAAAGCACAAGTGCCTGCGGGTTCAAAAACACCGCTCTGATACCACGCGTTGTAGCTCCCCCAGACCGCTCTATGCCCCGGACAAGGACACGGAACGCCCCGGGTCGCCACAGTGTCGGGAGATCGCTTCCTGGTGGTCCGGCCGAGGGACGGAAGCTGCAGCTTCCTGACCAGTCCTCCTGGATGCGAATCCGCCCACGGCCAAGGTTCGCTTAGGCTTTGCAATCCTCGCGGCCCTGGCGCGTTGTGTTGGTCCGGACAAGACCATTGTATCGGATGCAACTTGCCATTTTTCCCCCAAAAATCAAATTTTTATTACTTAATAATTATTACATTGAAAATAAGTTATTAAGCAATATACATATAGAGTCGGATAAACTTATAGAATACATTTAGGAAAAATACATAGGGTTTCTTACAAACAACACACAACAAACAACCGTATCCAGTACCCTATGTTCGCTCAAGCTCTACTCTCAACTACTCTCCCTGCACACACAAATATTATCATGAGTAATCTAAGATTACTCAGTGAGCATGGGTACCCCATCCTAAACATGCATTCTACTTTTTCCCGCCCTATCTACCCCAACAAGCAAGGAAACAAGCAAGCAATCATTCACACAAACAAACAACAATCAATCACAACAACTACAAGCTACGCACTCTATCGTACTACGCACTTAATCAAAGCTACACAAAAAAGCATTAGCGGAAGCATAAACAATAAACAACAAAGGTTAGATCAGACCTTACTCGACTCGATCAACCTAAACTCCTCTCTACACTAAAGACGTCCTAGAGTTCTACTCGCACACTCTAGACTCTTTCTCCTAAAGGCCCTGTCGATTTCTGTTCCGTTCCTTGACACACCCAATGCTGAAACCACACAGGTAATTAGCAAAGCGGAATTTCTCACGCTGAAACCACACAGGTACCCAGCGTGAGCCCAACAAGCTACGACGTCAGTAGCGGTCATTCTAGTGGCCAACTAGACATGAGTTGGCATGACATTGTCTAACGCAAGTTTGCACCGGGAACTTCCCGTGAGACAATCAACATTTACTTGGAACAGAAAACTGACCATTCTATCCTAGCTACGACTCAAGAACTCTCCTCAATTCATCAGACTAGTAAAGATCACGCTACAACTCATAGGTTAGCAAACACTAAGAGTTTAGCACTACCACAACACATGCCTTTAACAAGAAATACCACAAAGTTATTTCAAGTTAAACCAAGACTTCAACACCAATCAAACCGACTACTAGATGGAGGTCATCGGGATCCATCCAAAGCGGTGATAACCACAACAAGCAAGAATTCAAGCCTACTCGCAAGCAATTCAAGCAAAACAACCACAACAAGATAAATCTACAAGCGGCAAGAATTACAATTCAAGCGGCCTAGAATTTCTACATGCATGCAACTAATCTACCCGATTTTTAAGCAAGTCCCATCTGCTACAAAAAATCTATTAGTTCTGCTCATCATGCAAATCCTTGGTTCAAATTCTAAGCAATCTGACATTGCTAAACATGCATCAATTCCTCACGAATTATGCTTCTCAATTCTCATCACTTCTCATCATGCAAGGTGATTCCTAGTTAATTCTATGTTCATTTTAACATGAATTCTAGTGAATCCTACCATTTATGCATGCATTCATCTATCTATCTAGTTCTACATGAACCTAGACTAGATGCAACAATCAATAGGTATGTACACGGTCCGAAGGACCCGTGCAGCACCCCACACAACCTACCAAAGATTATAACACACAAGACTGCAGAACTCACAGTAATTGACAGATCGATTCTCCGGACTTCACAGCACCACCGATCAGACAGCCTCTTCCTTCTCACCACAACGTCACTTCAACTCGACAGTACCTCCCCGGCTTCGAATATGTTTCTCTCCTCTTGAGAGAAAACAAGACTTAAGAGCTTTTTGGGTTTTCTTCTTCTTTTGAGATAGTGATGGAATTGTGAAGGGTGGCTTCCCTTATATAGAGGAGTTGGGCGGTGCAACTCGCAAATGCATGGCATGCAAATGCTGGATTCTCCTCCTCTCTCTTCTTGGGCGAACACTTGGCCTCCAAGCTTCTCTAGGTTCCTCTCCTATCTCCCATGATTTGGTAGCTACAAAGGAAAATCTCCTTTGTCTCCCCACTTTGCTTCCTCCCATTGGTCCAACACATAGAGACATAATAATTACGTTCTATTCTTGTGTTTTCAAAGACACAATGATTGTGATCCAAGTTTGCATGAATTTCCATTGGCAAAATGCTAATATTCGATTCACATTTGCGCCTTCAACAACCTCCACAAAATCCGAAAATTTGTCGGCTTCACTGGCATTCGTCCAGCCGTCCGGCAAAACTCGGTCCTCGACCGCAACCGCTCCGGCGCTCCTCGGCACCTTCGGTCTTTCTCGGCAGTTTTCGTCTTCTCTTGGCAATCCTCGACATGCCTCGACATTCCTCGATATTTCTCGACAATCGTCGACACGCTTTGACATTCTTCAACATTTCTTGGTAATCGTCGACACGCTTCGACATTCTTCGACATTTCTCGGCAATCATCGACACGCTTCGACAATTCTTGGCAATTCTCGGCAATTCTCGGTACGCCTCAACAACTCTCGGCAATTCTCGGTACGCCTCAACATCTCTCGGCAATTCTCGGTACGTCTCGACAACTCTCGGCAATACTCGATATGTCTAGACAACTCTCGGCACCTCGGTCCGACACTTCTTTGCTCTCGGTCATTTCGTCCCGGGTTGGCTGTCTTCCGACTCGACGATTTTTCCTCGGACATCCTCCGGCCTTCTTCTTCATTTCTCTTCTTCTTCTTCTTGAGCCTTTCCAGGGTCATTTCCTCGAACTTTTTATTGCGGGATTTGTAGATTTGGTGAGGGTCATTGCACTCAGTAGCTGTGTCATCCGTGTCACTAGAAGCAGTAGGATCCTGTGGTGGGGGTGCAAAACAAGAGGGTGTAAGTCCCTGTAGCCAAGTAACCAGTCGCGTGAGAAGCAAGTTGTTCGTCCTCAGGGTGTTATAAACCCACCTCTCAAATTCAGATTGAGGTGCTTGTGAAGGTGAGTCAGCAGCAAATTAGCTCACATCAAAGGGAGGAAACAGTGGAAAGGGGCAAGCTGGATGTGAGGACTCCGAGGCAGCTGTCGGTTTTTTGGTGCGTGTGGGCTTGTGGGAAGCATATCCACGCTCCTCCATCCAAAACACCTCGTCAAGATCGCATAGTGCTAAAGCAGGAGGCTCAAATGCGATGTTCTCCGTCTTGCGAAGTGAAGTGCAGGATGGCATAGGGATCCTCATGTAACGAAGGTGACCAGCTTTGTCCTGAAATCTGTAGACAAGGTTTTGACACACAAGAATCTCACTGGTGAACATATATTTGAGGTCAAGGAGCCTCTTCTTCTTGGCCGATGTGAGGGACGGCAAGGCAATGCCACTATACTCGATGATAGAAGTCACCAAGCTACCGATGAGTATCCTATTATTATTAGACTTGGCCATGTCTTTTCGGACCTGCTCGATCTCCTTAGAAAGAAAGAATCCAGAGTTAACGTCATGAGTTTGATGGTGGACCGCAGAAGTCAGATGATGCAGAAACCAACAAAAACCATGAAAGAACATCCACAACTCATGTAGTTGCAATATGTTAGTTTCCGCCCTAGCATAAATGGTGTTGCTCAAGAATTTAGCAGTGATTCGAAGGACGGGGTTGCGGATGCGGGATTGCCTGGCTCCACGTGAGACATATTTCCCAGCTCCAACCAGATTCCAAACATCTGATCTGCTGTCTAGTTTCTCCATCTTGCATTGCTTGTTTCGAGGGAAACCAAAAATGTCACAAAGGTCGAGCATGGAGATGGTGTAGTGCTTCTTGGGCAAATAGAAACTGATCAAACAATGCTCAGCTAACGAATCAGGACAGTTAGACAAATCGACCCGTACAATGGCTAGAAACTCTCGTGCAAGCTGCTAATGTAAGTCCCATGCCTTCTCAGCAAAAGTACCAAACCCCATGTTCCTCACCAACTCATCAAAATCTGCGAGCATGGCCATCCTCTCAAAGAGCTCTCGGTTAGGAAACCGAGTCGGCTCCATCTTACACTGATCCAACAATTTCAAACTCTTAGCATCCTCATCATTCCAAACTTGGGTTGGTGGCTTGTCTGTAGGAGTTGCAGGCTCCTTACCACTGCGACGTCGTTTAGGCATTGTCTGCAAAAGAGGAGAATTCCAATATGTGAGAGAGTGAAAATTAAGAGAAATTCTCCTAATCAGCTAACATAAGTTACAAGCCTAAATCTAAATCCCAGCCACAACAGCCTAAATCGAGAAAGCAACTTCCCTAGAACTATTCAACACATCAATTCGCAACTCAATTTGTAGAAAAAATTGAAAGAATTATGGAGAACCAAAATTGAACCTGGAAATCGCCAAGAATCAAACACAAGAACGGGGAAGGAAAAACTTACCTTCCTCGAGTTCGACTCTAACTAGGGGAGTTAGCAAGATGGTGAAATCCGAGTGGATTAGATCCAAACCTCAACAAAATAATGAAAAATCGAGAGAGAGAGAGAGGGAGAGAGAGAGAGAGAGAGAGAGAGAGAGAGAGATGGATTTCAAAATCGGGTCGGCGAAGGGAAGAGAGAGGAGAAAATACTTTTGAAGAAGTGCAATGTCTTGTGTGGCTTGAATGTAGAGATCTAGTCCAATGTATACCAATTCCCAGGGCCTTATAATTAAGTCCGGTTTAGGTCCTATAAAGATTAGAGACAACTTTAGATCATTTTAATATCCATCGAATAGGGACTTGGGGGATTTTTGAGTCGGCTCACAGACTTTCCAAACTTTGGTTCTGTTGTCAAGCATAATCAAGAGTCATAAGAATGTTAATCCAAATCAAATAAACCATTAGAATAAAATCATAATCCCCTACTAGTTTTGACTCAATAAAAAAAATATGACTCGTCAAAAATGTCAAGATTATTGATGTAAAAAGTGGAAAAAGGTCTCAATTCAACAAAATAGAAAGTAGCATTAGTATAGGATGGAACATCCTTCCCCCAGACTTAAATCACACCGTCCTCGGTGGGAAAAAAGAAAGAGTTGAGGATTAAAAATCATAAGGAAAAGTGTAAGGTTTACGAACAATGTCACCTTGATGGAATGATGTTTGTCGACTCTTAGACGTTTAATGGTTGCCCAAAAATTGTCTTAGAAATCGGCTGTGGAATGAAAATGTGGTGACTAACCGTTTGTACTTCCTTTGGTTGCTTGACATCGAATATGAACTAGGCTAAGTTCATTCGAATTATGTTTGATATATCTCTAAATGTATCCTCCTTGAAACAAAAACCTAAAACCATCAATAATAATGATAAAATAAAAAGAAGAAAGACATATCTAAAAGAAAGAATGGTGATGGTTGGTGGTAAGGATGGTGGTGGTTCGGAGTTGTCTCGCGGTACACGGATGAACGGTCGCGGACATAAGCAACCTGTACGGTAGGTGTGGTACACGGTACTTAGGATATGGTAAGCGGTACATAGGATTGGGATGCGGGACATGGCATTGGCTACGGTTGGTATGGCTGGTGGGACTCTCGGCATTGCTCACATGAGGATTGTGATTGATCTGGTACCTTTGGCTTGCTTCAGACATGTTGAACATGGCCGGTCAGTAGGTTGTACTTGCCACTAGACATAGTTGTGTAGACAATCCATGGACCTTCTTCTTCTTCCTTCTCTCTTTTTTTTTTAGCTTTTCTATTTTCTATTTTTTTGTGTTTTTTTTTTTTATAAACCTGAGACTGAAATGTAAAAATATTAAAAGTAAAAGAAAAGAAATCCTAAAAATAATAACTTACTCGACATGGGTTGCCTCCCAAGAAGCGCGCTTATTTAACGTCATTGGCTCGACGTTAGCTTGCTTTCTCAAGCAGGGTGAGGAGAGTGGGTTGTCCTTAGACAAGCTCTCTTGGATCTTTCTCCAATGTAGGCATCAAGTAGCTCTCTTGCATAATCTTCTTCTCTTGTTTTGGTAATACAGTTTGCGGTTGGCAGCTCCGCTTCTCCCTTTCCTAGACCTTCTAGGTCTCGTGGTGGTGGAGCATAGGGTGTGGTAGTAGCAAAACAAACTGATGTGTGTAGAATTTTACTCCAAATCTTTTACCTGAAAAGACTACACGACGACTGAAAGTGCACATTTAATCAATGTAGTATTTTAGGATCGATCCCACAGAGAGTTATAGTTAACAAAAATTGAATTATAAGAGAAAGAACTATGGCTAAGACTAAACAAGAGATTGGGGTTTTGGTTTTCGTAATATGTATTGCAAGTAAATAAAAATAAATAAAAGCGGTTTGAAACTATAAGACTAAGGCGTTGGACGTTTTGGGAGTCATCTTAGGGTTTTCATGGTTCTAAACAATATTAAGTGTAAGATCTAACAAGTAAATATTAATTTTGGTCTAGGTTCTCAACTACAAAACACTAATGAACTAACAAGCTATTTTCATAGAATGAAAGTTTAAAGTCTTCACACTCTGTTACTCAACTTTCGCAGGCAACGACGCATGTCAACCAGCTAGTTAACCAAGTTCGATACATTCACCAAGCTCCGCAACTCAACTTACGCAGGTTACGACACGAGGTATTGGTATAACACTAGTTCGGAGAAGTAGGATAACGCGGTTAACGCTCCCGTTCTCTAGATCATCACTTGGTGATCAATCCAAGCACATGCATTAAGATAAAGATGTCCCAAAAGAACTCTAATATAAAACCGAAAATAAGATCTAACATCCTAATTGAAGCGAACAATGAATTCTCCTTGAATCACCCCATAAAACCCAACAAAGCAAACTACTCGCTCATGATGCAAAGAAACGACATTGATATTATAAAGAATAACACCAAAAGTGAATCAATTAACAAAAAGGGGTTCAAAGGAAACTTCTCTATTTGTCACAAAAGTAACTTGATCCCAAAAGCAATGTAAGTATGAAAGAAATAAGGAAGAGTAGAGATTTGGTGTCTTCGGCGATGGCTTCTAAGAGGAGCTGAGAAAGGAAGAGCTTCGACGGCTGTAGAGGAGACTATGGTCGTCTCTAGGTCAGCTGCCGGTGGCGTGGATGAAGAACAAAGAGGCACAAAGGAAGCACACCTCAAAACCCTAGGTCTTAAGAGTATTTATAGGGTTTTGTTTAGGGTTAGGGTTTTGTAAGGGTAGAACATCTTTTCTTCTTGAGTGCAGGACAAGGGGGGGCGGAAGGGTCTTCTAGACCATGGAGGAGGCTTGGACTGGACCGCCGTGATGGTCGGTGGTCAGGCCTTGACTGAAAGCCCATCGGCTGGTCGGTTCTTCTTGCGTCGGTTTATAACACGTTTTGATAAATCAGGCATATCTTCCGGATGGATGGATGTTGACTTGATTCCACTTCGAGGAGAAAGATGACTCTTTCAGATATCCACGGACACCAAGGACATCAAAATGTGAGTTCGGGAAGGTCTTCAAAAGTGGCCCGTACTGAAGAGCTCTGAAACTTTCCTAAAACGTATTTTCCTTGTCTTTTGGTCCAAATTGCTATAAAACCTGTAAAACCTTGTTGAAACCTAAAATACTTGATAATAGACCTTTTATACTTGAAATCCTATCAAACTCTTCCTAAATGCATATGAAAACTATAGCTAATATGAGTAAAATAATGATATTATCAATCACTTCTGGCGTACCTTGTGGAAAAAGCAGGGGACAAAGTTACCCTATTCCACCCCGTGCATCCCCAAAACGAAGGGTAGACCAAGGTCGTTAACCGGACCCTTAGCGCATTACTCCGAACGGCTATCGCGAGCAAAAAAGGAATCTGGTTAGAATGCATCCCGCTCATCGAGTTTGCCTACAACCAAGCGGTTCACTCAGCCACCAAGAAGTCACCGTCAAAGTCGCCTACGGATTTAAACCGTTAACTCCAATGGATTTGCTACCATTGCCACCGGACGAAATTGAAAGCCAAGACGGGCCACTAAGGCCGAATTGGTCAGGCGTTTGCATGAAGAGGTCTGAGCCAACATCGAGAGAAGAAACGAGCAATACACACATTATGCCAACAAGGGACACAAGCCAATGTTCTTCCAACCTGGACATTGGGTGTGGCTACACCTACGTCCGGAGCGGTTCACGCAAAGATGAAAGGACAAACTAAGCCCCCGAGGCGACTGACCATTCCAGATCGTCGAAAAAATCAACAACAATGCCTATCGCCTTGAGCTGCCCGGTGAGTACAATACGTCCACATTATTTAATGTTGCTGATCTTGTTCCGTTTGATGCAGGTGATGACAAAGATGTTTTGGGGATAAAACCTTCGCAAGGGGGAGGGAATTGACGTGAGCACCGGGTCAGACACTTGACCAGGAACGCTCGCACCGGACGCGGACACCATTGGGACACTCGTATCACCCGCGGGACAACTTGGAGCAAGCAAGCCTAGTATCATTCCCAGTGAAACCACTCGGACCAAGAGCTCATCCAGGACTTCAAGACACAAGATCAACCACTTCTTCCAAGCATTCGTCCAAGGAGACAAAGAGATCAACTCGGCCAAGGAAACCATCAGCGAGACCGTCCGTACGGCATTCGTCCTTACCCAAGGATGAGGACGCCAAAGACGTGAGGATCATGAATCATACTCTTTTTCTTACTTCGGGTTTATCATTAGAGGTTTACCCGAGAAGGTTTTAACGAGGCCATGAGTCCTAACGCACAACACCGCGTTTTGAAGCTAAGGATGTGGTTCCCACGACCAGCCTAAGGATGTGGCCTATTTTGTCTTTTTCTTTAAGTTTTACATTTTGAACTTTTCTAGTTCTTTCCCTTGTGAACGTTGGAATAGTGTGAAGTGTTCACCGTCTGTGGAGACGCGTCAAGGGCAACGTGTGCGGACCATTGCGAGTCCGCGTGTCCCTAGTTCCCTCTAAACCCTTACACTATTTAAGCTCCCAACGCCACTAGCTTAGGTTCTTCAGACTTGAATGAAATCATAATTTTCCAAAGAGTGAATCTTTGCTTCTTGCCTCAAATCTCTTTCTCGCAACATAGTCTGGGACTGGGCTTGAAAGATACCCTAGAAGAACCGATCCGGGATTGCTCTTCTTCTAAACGGTGTAAGACGCTACCAATCGCTCGTGTACACCGCCGTTCAATCCATACCGTCTGTATCGCACTGTGTTCTTTCTGATCGTTGGTTGTGTTCCACTTCGACCCCATCTTTCTCTAGTGAACCGAGGTCGAGTTTTTTACTCGGTTCTCTAGCCGCCGTCCGATTCCACCGTACCATCCATCCGATACCGCGTTCATCCGTCCGACCAATCGCTATCACGCTGTCACTAGACTGAATCAACGTTTTACTCGTTCGTTTGCCTTCAAATCTTGTTTCCATCTTCCATGCTCTTCCTACTTTCACCGAGTTTCTTTTGGTCCAAGGAAAGTCATCGATTCCTGAGCGTCCCATGAATCTGACCTCCGTCCGAGCCATTTAGCCGTCCGGCACTCACATCAGAGGGACTCCATTTTCTTAATGCAAGCTTTTGGCAAAATAAAAGTAGAAGAACAGAAGTTTATGAGACCATAGATAACAGACTTGATCAATTGTATCCTCCCCGCATAGGATAATGATGTTACAGCCCATGATTTGAAGGTCTTGGTCATTTTTTAATGAGAGGAGAGTACTCAAAACGCACAATTTCCTGCTCTTTAGTGGATGGGTAAGCGACAAATTGAAAAACCCAAATCACGCATGGCAGAGGCCTCATTTAACTCCATACCTTCTATAAACAGATGAGTTTTGTCGCAGTTCATTCTTAACCTGGACCAGCTTGCGAATAGGTCCATAGTGTCAGAGATGCCCTGAAGAGATGGGAGAGAGATATCTAACTCTTCTGTTTTTGCATGATACTTAATTAACCCCAACCATGATGTCGTCAACAAATATCAAATGAGAGATATCTAACTCCTCTTTTTTGATGACACTTAATGAACCCCGTGGTGAAAGAAGATCTCATGAGCTTGCTGAAAACCTCCATGGACAGAACAAATAAATACGGGGAGAGAGGGTCACCCTGTCTTTAACGCCCCTGAACCGTTCCATGAACAAACCTGCTCAGAACAGTCCTTGAACGTTACTCTGGGAATAATCTCCAATGATCCGGCTGAGGTTCTAATACCCAATTAGACCTTCAGCCAGTCGATTGGTGACATTCCCACTCACTTTAGCCATCACTTAGGCTTTCCAACCCTTATGATGACCAAGTGTTGAGCTAACCGGACTAGGTCATTATCAGCCATAACTCGTACACGAATATAAAATTGAATACTTCATTAATTAAAATTATTTCACAAAGTTTAACAAAAAGATAAACAGAGTTTATGGCCAGACCTAATGCCAAAAAGATTATACATATTTTGCTGACAAGTAAAACATACTTTTACTTTACACAAGGCACAAAACTATTTCCGGGCTCCTATCGTCCAACACGCCCTCTAGCTTCTCACTACAGGTTACCTGCAGGACAAAGTTTTATCATAAGTAATCTAAGATTACTTAGTGAGTCTCAGGGGTCCCTGCAGATGATTAGATTCTCATCCCAACCTCAAATCACAAGGATTCAATCAACACACAACAATCAATCAGAGAAAGGCATGCGGAAGAAAGTAAGCCACGCAAGCAATCAATGAAACATGCAAAACTTGAATAAAAAGAAAAAGTTTGTAAACAAGTTTTACTAGGGCCCAGATATGCCGCATTTCATCCCTTTCCCTTTTTATCTCTGCATTGCAACCACAAAGGCATGCAACCAGAATAAAACCTCAAATATACCGTCGTGTACATAGCATCATACGAGGTAGCGAACCAAGACTGAACTCATCGCTACAACATGCATAGCTAGGCTGCATGCTGCAACGGCTTCATAGGGAAGAACGGACACATCTCCATTCTTAGTGCATTTATGGCTGTTTGGATCTTCTCATCACGAACGCCACGCACTAAGACCATCCAATAATTTAAGGTTTTAAGTTTATGATCTTAGAGAACCATAAACTTCCAAACACACAAACAACAAACAATAACAACCTCACATGCAATAGGTCAATCAAGCGGATCTCCATTTAACTAGACGAGTTTTGACAGGCAACCTATCTAGGTTAGTAATCCGAAAGGTAAAAGAGTGTTTAAGAACAGAGTTCTTGAACCAAATGGCGGGAGCCCTTATTGGCCTCCAAGGGCCTAAAACGTTTCCAAGTTATTATCTTTGTGGAGAAAATTTTTTTTCTTGCATTCGGTAAGCCCCAAGTGAAAGAATCGGGACCTCTTGAAGGTGAAGGAGGCTGAGCTGCTAGCATATAGTTCTGGAGAGCAATAATATCAGGATTACGAGAGCGGATGGATGGAAGGTTCCAGCCATAGAAACTACTATACATTGAATTTGAATTTCATCTATTTTAATGGCTACTTTACACTTTCATTCATGGGTTAAATAAACAATATTAATATTGTTTTAGACCAAATTCAAATTATTATTGTCACTCGAGTAATGGTAAAAAAATTAGTTGAAGTTTTGGATTCATGAAGTACGTTCGGTTTTTGGTTCAGGGTTTTGCCTACCCCAAAATTGCTAACATATTATTTGTTCGAACAATAAAGTTTCAAGTTTCTTACTGTTCTGTAATGTATATATATGCAAAGTCAAAGATTCATATATATATATATATATACTATATATATATTTATATATGTTTTCATCGTCAAAGATAATGTTATTTGCCATGTCATTTGTATATTCGTATTCGTATATACATTATTGAATCCCTAGTTCTTATAAAATGAATTCTACATTTTATTTTATTTTAACTTTAATAGAAATAATAAATTAAACCTTAATTAATTATGTTTAGGGAACATATATTCTCACGTAGACATATCTTATATAATAGAAGGTTTTTTCCACTTCTTCTGGAGCATGACAGTCTCATTATATAATGACACTTCTTCTATTATTTTTAAAGGCCATTTTTTTTAATATTTTCAGATTGGGCCTAGCAAAATAAGACCAATTACAGGCCTAAAAAATATAATTGACAGTCCTTACACTCATCCGGAGGATACAAACTAAACGATGTCGAATTCACTTGTACTCACCTTTTCACAACCATCGTTCCCAGCAGCTACCACCTCCGATGTACCTTCACAAAAATCTCCTAATCTTTGGGTTTCTTTGGTTTAATTCTCCTACTCCACCACCAAATTCTAAATCATTTCTGGTTTAATATCTGTGTCAAGATCTCAAACACTTATATAATAAGAGAAGGTTTTTCTCAACCTGCTTAGAGCATGACTTCTATTATATAACCGACACATGCTTCTATTCTTAAAGGCCATTTTTTAAAATGTTTTCATATTGGGCATAACAAAATAAGGCCAATTACAGGCCCAAAAAAATAAAATTGACAGCACTTACACTCATCCGGAGGATACAAACTAAACGATATCGAATTCACCTGTACTCACATTTTCACAACCATCGTTCCCAGCAGCTACCACCTCTGATATACCTTCACAAAAATCTCCTAATCTTTGGGTTTCTTTGGTTTAATTCTCCTACTCCACCCCCAAATTCTAAATTATTTCCGGTTTAATGTCTGTGTCAAGATCCCGAACACCTATTTGAAGTTCTGAATTGTATGTAACATTAATCCTGTTCAAAATCATTTTCAAATTGTTTGAAATCAAATTTAATTTTTTTTTTAAAAAAGGTTTAGATTTGCTGTACCAGTTACAATCATATGAACCATTATTATGATTGTGTTATTTGTATTACTTATTATAATTAAAGAATTCCATTGAAGTATATCTTTTATTTTCATCTTTACATTTACCACCCAATTATAACGTAATGAAAATAATACCAAACACCTATGATTTCATGGTCATTAACACTTTCATTTTGCCTTTGTTTCAGAATTGTGCTATACAAGCTACAGTCCTTCCTAATAGTGTGCCTAAGTTTCAAGATCAATTGGTTAAAGGCCAGTTGTGCAGCATCAATGATTTTGATGTTGTTGCATCCTCCAACCGTTATCGTCGCACCAACCACAAGTTGAAAATTTTTTTCACGGAGAAAATGTCTTTGGAGACTGTTAAAACGACAATGCTCTATTGGTTTTGATTATTTTAGGTTATGTACTTTTAGACTTGCTTGATATGGTAGACAAGGGTGAGGAGCTTCAGGTAACAACCTATTTTAAACTGATCGTATTTCTGGTATCTTAGCTTTCACTTTGTTCTAGTATATGATATATATCTATATTAACCCACTCACCAGATGTTGTTGGCCAAATATCCTCGTCTCGAACATTTGAAAACAAAGATCTGAACCACCTTTCAAAGACAACTTTCAATGTAATACTGACTTGTATTATAGAAAGGTATTGGTTTTGTTTTGTTTTTTTTTAGATTCGTTCTACTCTTTCTAAGTCTCTAACTGTGCAACATTTCTGGTGTTTGTTGTAGTGGTGACAATGTATACATATTTCTTTGGAGAGAACTTGCGGTTGATGCCCATGCCAAACTTTTAACCCTAAAAGATGAAACAGTTGTTGTCATTGCAACCCATGTAAACCCACGGAAAGTTGGACGTAAGTGGATTGTTTTAAACGTCCTACTTTCTATTAAATATATTAATTGGTTAACGTTTTATTGTCTTAAAACTTAAGACCAATGTATATGGGCCTATGAATGAATATAATGCTAACAATGGGCCATATATATATATCTCAATAAATTAGCTTACGTTTATATCAAAAAAATCAGTTTCAATGTTTAGTCATAAATTTATATTCCAATCTCTTATTTCTCTTCATCTAAAATTCTATATTGTCCCATTAGTTTTAAATGGCCAAATTCTGCTACTATAATGGCTGACTGGCTGGTTCCTTAATATGTATATTTCATGTGATTGTATTCTATTTCGTACTCAAATTATTGTTATGATTCGAGGAAAGTTCTAATGTCTCAAGCATTTTCCTTTAGATCACGTGATTTGCTCATTGCACAATTCATTTATAAATGAAAATGGATTTAAGATCTCAGACAAGGAACTAAAGTTTATGCAAGCATGTAAAGTAGTAGTTTGTACTGGTGGTTAGGTGGAGGAGAAAACCTTTACGGAATGACCAAACAATCAAATAAAAAATTTAGTTACTCTTATTTTCTCCTTTAAGCTTTTTTCTATTGTCATATTGAGTAAGATGTAATAACATTTTCTGTTTTATCTCAACGAGTTCTAAAGGTTAATTACGGTATGGAGATACCATGAGCCTATGTGCAAGTACACTACGACATATTCATAAAGTCAAAACAATGCAATTTAGCCTAAGATATATATCACACAACGGTATAATTGTGTTAGAAAATGATTTTTTGAGTTTAAAATTTAATTATACATTCTTTTATTTTATAAATTATTCTAACTTGGATATTTGTTAAGATTACTACAGATAGGGAGATCTAAAGCTTAAAATAGATGTCGAAGGAAGACATTAGAAGAAACAATGTTAGACGAGGTGATTTGTCATTGATTTCAGTTAACTTGTGATATGGGTCTTCAATTTCAACTTTCGCTTATGTCTTCACGTAACAACAAATAAAGATGATGAGGATTTGCCTTAAACAATGTCGAAGTGAATAAAATCACCAAAAGGTGATCTTTATTTTATTTTATTTTTGGTTTAAAGCCACTGAATATATAGGCTTTGAAGCTTGAAGGATACGTATCATTTTCCGTCTTGTGTTAACAGGACAAAAAAATGTGCTTTTGATGTTAGGGGTTACCAACAGTTAAAAGGGATATAAAATCACACATTATCTGAATCTGAGGATGAAAAATGTGCAACATTAAGGAATATAATATTTCTTTTATATCTCTAAACTTCATCATCTTTAGTAAAAGATTACTCATGGGATAAATTCAAAACTTAAAAATGATGATAGCTCTCGGCTATTTCTGTAAGACCACAACGGAAACAACGTCCAAACAAGTTATTGTCGTAGTTTGAAAGTGACATGTATTAATATGACTATATGAGTCTGTAATCTTTAGTTGACAAATTACATCTTGACCAAGCAGAAAATACAAAGACGATGATCATTTGTCCATACAACTTGCATCAAGCATGAAGTTGTTTAAATATTGATTGACCATTTTAATGTTAAATATCATTTCAATGTTTACAAATACATTACATAAATCATCTATTTTGTAATCACAAAATTTGCCATGAATGTATTGCAAAATGGTTACATCGCAAAACAACATGTCTTAAAAGAGAATCAGTCTAAGCTTTTAAAAATTCTGTTATTCAAAAAAGTAAACATGACTAATAAAATCCATTATACATGAGGGTGTAGTTTAATTACTCTTTCTCCAAAAAATTATATCATTTTTATCAATAAAAAGAAAATCCAATTAAGAAAGCAAAATACAGAAAGATGAAAATCTAACAGTTAAAAAAATTGCCAATGAAACAAATATGAAGATAACGCAACTCCTAGTTATTATATATTAGATATATATGGTGCCGTAAAACTCAAATTAAGTGTTAAGTGTACGTATAATTGTTTAATTAGTATTAATTTTCAATTTTTGATAAGATGTAGCAGTATATAAAATTAGAAAATTAACAAGACAGCGGTGTGGAGAAGCATAGAGGATCAAATTCAATGGAAAATATACGTAAACGAGATTACTTGAATCTCCATGCAAGTCCATGCACTCAAACCCTGCATATAAACTCCTCCGAGTTCATCGTTTGATCATCATCAAAATAACCCTAATCAAGCCCATATCAACACACACATATGACATATATAGCTGAACTGCGTATCGCTGACACCTTAACTTAATTCAGTCTACTTGTATAAGTCGGTGTTTTCATTACCATAATTTCTCAATTGTTACTGTGGCTAAAATTGCGATGCGACCACCTTTTACAATTGTTACAATTTTATGGGCTTACGGTCTAGTTATAAAGAAGAATTTTGAAAGAACAACTTAGGGAAAAAAGAAGAAGGAGTAGCGACATGAGATTGAGAGCTCTCACTGTAAACTACATATAGCATGGCTAGGTTCCTCAAAATCTGCTTTGATCCGGCGTTCCCTACCTTCCAAGTTCCAAGTTTCAAAAATAAGCTATAAGAGAATTATTATTTTAGAAAGTTTTGTACCTACATAACCTTGATACGGAGGGGAAAATTAACTGGTGAACTTATCCAAGTAATGATGTCGGAGGAAACCGAGCGCGAAGACCTTCTTTTTCAAGGGAGAAAGTAACAAGTCTCGAGGCTAGAACGAGACCGGAAGAAGAGGTGATCCCTTAACTCATCGGCCAGACAACATAAACATGCTCGAAGCTGGTACATGCAGACCTTAACTCGATAACCGATCCTAGGGGGAAAGACAATCACAAGCAAGTACTCAAGTGACGAAAGTATTCTTAAGGATTAATAAATAAATAAACGGATTGAGTGGTGCAATAGAACAGTCGCCTAGTAGACGCTAATTCGAGACTGATGCATGATGTCGCAGTGTAGTCGCCAATTTGCGACTAATTTGGAGACCAATTTGACAGTCGCTAAAAATTGCGACTAAAAAGCTACTATTTAGCGACTGCTTTAATTAATTAATTTAACAAAATGGCTGCAACAAAACACAAAAACCAATTTCTTATTCGTGAATAGGCGCACGGTATAAAATGAAAAACCCTAGTTCTAAGCTTTTCTAATCTCTTTTTTTTTCTCCTCCTTCTATGTTCCCTTTTCTCATTCTCCTATGTTCTTAGCTTCATCTTCCCAACTTTTTTTATGTATCTTCTTTTCCTCCGTCGCGATATTATTTTTCACTCGTCCTCAATAGAGTTGAAACGTTGTTGGCCTTGTCACCCTAATCCATAGTCATAAAAAATCCATTCCCTCCGACTACAAATCTGTTGTTAAGATTCGAAGTTTCTTGATCGTTTATCGGTGGATTCTCTGTTAGTGGTTTCCTCATCACCAAACTCACGGTTGGTAAGTCCTCAGATCTACTCGATTTTCATTTTTTGTTTGTTGAATTCCTATTTTTCTATTTTAGATGAAGGATTGCATGTTGTTTGTTTTGATTATTGTAGGTGATCTCAACATGGCATATATCTTCACTGGGAGATCTTACGATCGGATGCCATCATCAATGCTACCGTCGCAGATCTGGCGGCTTTGGAAGAGAGCAGCGGCGTGGAGTCCATGAACCCTAATTATTGATGGACTTGTTTTTTTGTTATCTAATTTGGGCTCATGTATTGTATAGGGCCCATGATTTATTGGGTTGTAATTGTAATTTTCGAATGTCCATTATCATAAATTTGTTCTAATTTGGTTAGAATAAACCGAATTAGAAAAAAATTGGTTTTATTTCGGAATTGATTTTAAATCTAATAACCGACCCAAATAACCCGAACCGAATTTTTATTTGGTTCAATTTGGCAGGATTTATAGAAAACCGAAATTTTGAAAAACCGAATAACCTGAAATAACCAAATGCCCAGAGCTACAAAACAGTAACCAAAACAGTCGCAAATGAGTAACTAGATCAGTCGCTAAAGCGTTGCAAATTCAGTCGCAACTTTAGCGACTGTTTTGCGAGGGAAGAACGACCACAATTATCAGTCGCCAATTAGTAGCTCCGTCTCGACTGTTTGGCGACTGATTATTTTAGCGACGCACTGTTTAGCGACTACGTATTTCAGTCGTCAATCTGTCGTAACTAAGTAGTTTGCGACTGTTTAGAGACTGTTTTTGTAGTCGGCAAATCCATGTTTTCTTGTAGTGATAGGCTTTGAAGCTTGAAGGATACGTATCATTTTCCGTCTTGTGTTAACAGGACAAAAAATGTGCTTTTGATGTTAGGGGTTACCAACAGTTAAAAGGGATATAAAATCACACATTATCTGAATCTGAGGGTGAAAAATGTGCAACATTAAGGAATATAATATTTCTTTTATATCTCTAAACTTCATCATCTTTAGTAAAAGATTACTCATGGGATAAATTCAAAACTTAAAAATGATGATAGCTCTCGGCTATTTCTGTAAGACCACAACGGAAACAACGTCCAAACAAGTTAATGTCGTAGTTTGAAAGTGACATGTATTAATATGACTATATGAGTCTGTAATCTTTAGTTGACAAATTACGTCTTGACCAAGCAGAAAATACAAAGACGATGATCATTTGTCCATACAACTTGCATCAAGCATGAAGTTGTTTAAATATTGATTGACCATTTTAATGTTAAACATCATTTCAATGTTTACAAATACATTACATAAATCATCTATTTTGTAATCACAAAATTTGCCATGAATGTATTGCAAAATGGTTACATCGCAAAACAACATGTCTTAAAAGAGAATCAGTCTAAGCTTTTAAAAATTCTGTTATTCAAAAAAGTAAACATGACTAATAAAATCCATTATACATGAGTGTGTAGTTTAATTACTCTTTCTCCAAAAAATTATATCATTTTTATCAATAAAAAGAAAATCCAATTAAGAAAGCAAAATACAGAAAGATGAAAATCTAACAGTTAAAAAAATTGCCAATGAAACAAATATGAAGATAACGGCAACTCCTAGTATTATATATTATAAGATATATATGGTGCCGTAAAACTCAAATTAAGTGGTAAGTGTACGTATAATTGTTTAATTAGTATTAATTTTCAATTTTTGATAAGATGTAGCAGTATATAAAATTAGAAAATTAACAAGACAGCGGTGTGGAGAACATGCATAGAGGATCAAATTCAATGGAAAATATACGTAAACGAGATTACTTGAATCTCCATGCAAGTCCCATGCACTCAAACCCCTGCATATAAACTCCTCCGAGTTCATCGTTTGATCATCATCAAAATAACCCTAATCAAGCCCATATCAACACACACATATGACATATATAGCTGAACTGCGTATCGCTGACACCTTAACTTAATTCAGTCTACTTGTATAAGTCGGTGGCTTTTCATTACCATAATTTCTCAATTGTTACTGTGGCTAAAATTGCGATGCGACCACCTTTTACAATTGTTACAATTTTATGGGCTTACGGTCTAGTTATAAAGAAGAATTTTGAAAGAACAACTTAGGGAAAAAAGAGAAAGAAGGTAGCGACATGAGATTGAGAGCTCTCACTGTAAACTACATATAGCATGGCTAGGTTCCTCAAAATCTGCTTTGATCCGGCGTTCCCTACCTTCCAAGTTCCAAGTTTCAAAAATAAGCTATAAGAGAATTATTATTTTAGAAAGTTTTGTACCTACATAACCTTGATACGGAGGGGGAAAATTAACTGGTGAACTTATCCAAGTAATGATGTCGGAGAAGGAAACCGAGCGCGAGAAGACCTTCTTTTTCAAGGGAGAGAAGTAACAAGTCTCGAGGCTAGAACGAGACCGGAAGAAGAGGTGATCCCTTAACTCATCGGCCAGACAACATAGAAGACATGCTCGAAGCTGGTACATGCAGACCTTAACTCGATAACCGATCCTAGGGGGAAAGACAATCACAAGCAAGTACTCAAGTGACGAAAGTATTCTTAAGGATTAATAAATAAATAAACGGATTGAGTGGTGCAATAGGACATAACCAAGGGAGTATGGAGTCGGCACCAGATTTTTGCAGGCAGGAGGATTAAGCCATCGATGCGGCATATGTGGTTAGAATATCTCATGTGCATCTGAAAGAAAAACACAGCCAGAAAGAAGGGAAGTCCATTAGAGGGCGAAGCTCTGAAGGAAGAAACGGTGAACCTTTCCCACAGTCACCAAGCAAACATGATCATCCAAAACATACCAAACACTTGGACCAAGAGGATCCACCACATCAACAAGAGGACCCGTTTGACACCACGTAACATCCCAAAAACGAGCTCAAAAAAAAAAAAACCGAGCTCAAAGACTATTATCAACCTTGCTTATTAATTGTTTATCGATAAGTTGGATAAAATGATTTTTGATAACATTTCTTAATATTTTATTTCAAATTTCTCCCAATTATTGATTCAAGGACTCATGTATACTGTTACTAATTTGTATATTGATATGCTCAAATTTACCCTAGAGCTACTCTCTCAAATTAAGAGGTCAATTGTAGTACGGGATCGAATCCAGAGACTAGTTCACACAATAGATTTAATAATCTTTTAATTATGCTAAACCAAAAATATTTAAATTAAATTGCAAGATGAAACAGAAATAAAGTTGTAAAATTAATAGGAATAAACGCTAGCCTAGGGAAATTCTCGAAATCATGGAAAATCAGATCAATTAATTAAGTAAACAGGATTCAACAATTAAGCACCGTTCTTGAACTCTAAACAAAATTATAAAATAAATCAGTTCTCACTGCAAATATTATCTAAATTTAAAACCAGAAAATCCAAATCTCTTTGCAAAATTCTAGGTAATAAATCAGCTTTAAAAACAAGTTTAGATTGTTCACAAAATTATTAAATCAAATCTCTTTGCAAGAAATAATTTTGCTCATCAAAAGGTTTTATCAGGAAATCAATTAATTATATTCATATCAATTAATAATCCTAAGATCTAAATCCAGATGACTAATCAAAGATCTCATTAAAAACAACCTATGGTGAAGAACAAGAAAGATAATGAATCCTAATTTAAGATCTAACAATCCATGAAATCCCTAATGAGAAACCCTAAAACCTAACAAGCAGATCTACTCGACATAATCAATGAAACACAAAACATCTTTTGAATAAATTGCATTAAGAAAGAGATTTAAGAAGAAATAAAGGAGTTCTGAATCTTCTCTGAAGAGTCTTGATTCTTCTCTCCAAAAGCTCTCTAAAAATCTCTCACAGGGTTTTGCTCTCAAAAAGTTAAAGGGAAAAATAAAGCTGGTCTAAACAATGACCACAAAAATCCTATTTATATTCCTAAACACGTCTAGGGACCAATGATGCAAATATGGAAGACTTTGAGCAGATTTGTAAATCTTCAAAACTTGTGGGAAACTTCCGATTTCGTATTTGGCCTAGCATCGATCGATGCATATACTGTGTCGATCGATGCACTGTCTAAATTTCATCTCCCAACTTCGTATCTCAGCCTCAATGCTTGATTAAGCTCCAAATCTTCATATTTAGCTCCATTATGCTCCCATCCATGTTAAATCCTATAAAGACTCAAAAGACTCTAAAAATACCAAAAAGACTCTATTAAGACTTATATCATGGCTAAAAACACCTAAAACCATGATATATCAACTCCCCAGACTTAGCATTTTCTTGCCCTCAAGCAAAATAAACTTCATCTCTGAAAGAGGTTTGAAAACGCAGGAACTCATTTTCTTTTCAAAGTAATGCCATGATCATCCAAACCTTAATCCACATGCTTAGTAGATAAATCTAAATCGAACCACCATGTACTTCTCCGTTGACTTTCATAGCATCCCAAATTCAAACCTCCTCCACTACTTCCCCATTAAGCTTTCATTGGGGGTCTCATCAATTTGATCAATATCAAGAACCTTCTAGACTCATTCCCGTACAATACCATAACAAGCAAGACATATCTTTTAAACACATGTGGTACTCTTTCTCTCCCCCAGACTTATTCTTTTTAATCTTCTTTTTCTTTGCTTTGTTTTTTTCTTTTCTCAAAGTTGTAGGCGAATAATGGGGTCATCGGTAGTTTACCTACCCCTCGCTTCCAAGCTTTGTATGATCATTTGACTTAAGAGTAGAATAATGAGGTCACAGGTAATTTACCTACCTCTCTAAACTGATCAAATCATCTCATCTTTTATTCTTTTTTTTTTTTTAACAAAGCTCTCGGATTTTTCTTACATGAATAAGGGAGAGGAGTACCATTTTCTTTCAAGTCTTACTTATCATGTATGAACAAGGAGTCAAGCTCTATGAAAATCAATCTCCTTGATGAGGTAAAAAGAAATACAGAAATTACCTCAAGCTTTTATGGATTATGTTGGAAATGTTTCTGGTTCACTGGTCAGCCATTGGATTTTCATTAGTCGGATTTGTGGATTCAATCTGCAGCATTAATCAACCAAGGCAATACACTAAAAAGAAAAATCATAGTTCCCAACAAAATTTTGACTCAATAAAACCATTTTTTTTAACTCTCAAAAAAAAACGTAGTTAGTAACTGCCTCCCAAACAAACAACACTGTCCCCATTGTATCAGTAAGTAAAGATTGGCGAATAAAATAAAATAAAATGAAAATCAAAAGAAAAATGAAAAGAAAAACCTACCAGTGGGTGGCCTCCTAGCAGCGCTTGTCATTCATTTGCTTGTGTCGGACCTCGGCATCCGGTGGATCGGAACATGGCTGAATGCTTCGAGAGGATGTCCTCTTCCTCCAAGGTGGTGTGTATGCAGCAGATGAATGAGGTCTACAAGGGACATGAGGAACAGGACCAGGGCGAGGTATGGGTGGCTTTCTTTTAAGTCTTGCAAAATCATCAAGAAGAAAAAGCGCCTACGATAATCTCGCTTGGTTAACTGGACAACAGTTTTTGTACCTTTCAAATTCTTATTGATGAATGGAGAAGGTTTGGAAGAAGGAGATGCATACCTTGGCCTTACCTGTGGGTTGGACTGTGGAATGGTGAGATTTGAGCTTTACAACTGGTCTAGGACTTGCAGTTAAGGATCCAACACGAGAATCTTCGATTTTGGACAAGTCCGAGCTGACTCGGAAGGTGTGTCGATCGATGCAACAGCTGCATCGATCGATTCTGGCCTACAACTCGTGTTTCTTGAACGTTTCGCAGCTTCCTGAAATCCGTGTTTCCAGCACAAAAAATCATCCACCAGCGACTTGTCATGCATATGGAACCTCATCATGATCTCTAGTACTGATTAGATGATCTCCACTCTCTTCAAGCTTAACAGCTTGCTTGCTTTTCTCAACAGTCTCCAACTCTTTGACATACCCAGAAATGTCTTCATGAAGCTCTATAATCGAGATCATCATCGAAACAACCTCCACAGAAAATGTCGACCATCAATAGGGAGCTCTTCTCAGCTTGTCCATCTCAAAGTTCATAACCAAATCTTCTACATTCAGAGCTATGTGTCCCTTTCACATCTATGATTGCACCAGCTGTAGCCAAGAAAGAGCGTCTAAGATGAGAGGATCATTAGGCTCTTGGTCATATTTCAGCACCACAAAGTGGGGAATCATGCAATCTCCAATCCTGATTGGAATATCCTCTAAGACACCTTCAGGAATTATGCGGATCGATCAGCTAAGATAAGAGAGATCTTAGTTGGCTTGAAATCTGTCATCCCAAGTCTCACAGACAGAATGTGGCATCGGGTTAATACTAGAACCAAGATCACGAGTGAATGAGGAAACCTTCTGTGGAGATAGAGCAATCCAACACAAAACTTCAGGTCTCAGTAACTTCTGCAAATCCTACTCTAAATGCACTTACTTCCTTAAAGACAACCACCTCCTGCTTTTTATCCTTCTTCCTCGTGGAGGCTGCGTCAGAATTGAGCTGACATCCTTTGTAGCAGTGCTTCTTCCTCGGGACTCAAACCATTGGTGACCATCCTCTTCACATATCTCTTAATACCTGGAGAAAACTTGACTGCATCAATCAAAGGCATCTCTATAATCACCTTTTCCTTCATAGCTTTGCATCTAGCTTTCTCAAGCTCCCTTAGACCTCCTAGGCTTAGGAAGAGGAACCTTAGGCTTGTAAGCTTTTGTGAATCAGATGGTGGAACTGGAACAGAAACGTAGCTGTCTGTGGGGGTGTCGATCGATACTGATGTAGCATCGATCGATGTTCTCATTCTGGACTGAGTTCGGCTCGATAGATGGTGACTGCATCTATCGATGCATTGTGATGGCGTCGATCGATGCTGGTTCTACCTTCGTCGTATGATGGTTTTCTCCTTCATTCACAGAATTGCATTGCAAGCATGCCTTGGATCCATCTCTGTTCTTCTAGAAAGAAGTTCCTATTGTCTTTTAACAGACCCAGCAGTCTGAATAACTTGATTCTCTAGCCTCTTGACATGAGTATTTAATGCATCAAACTTACCAGAAAGTTCATTGTAGACATTATCAATGTTCCCTTTGAATGTCACTGTCAACTGCTCTTGTCCTTGAAGAATCTGATCAAACATGGCCTCCATTCGACTCTCGAAGTCTGTGGAGGTGGAGACTGATAAGAAGAATTACCATAGGTCCTTGTAAAGCCGGTGTTCTGTTGTTGCTTCTGGTAATCCGGCTTAGGAGTGTAGCTTGAAGAGTTCCCATTGTAAGGTCTCGCTGCCTGCTGGTTGCCAAATTTTTGTGTCGATATCCAGCTCCATACACAAAATTGACATCTTCTTCCAGTCTCGGCTTGGGCTCAAAAATCTCAACATCTTCAGCAAAATGGACTGACTTCTTTCCAAGAAGGTTATGCACTGTATCCAACTGAGCATTCATTGTAGCAAACTGATTTGAACCATTGCCTTCATGTGCTCTTTTCCGCTCTAAGTCTGCATTCTTGTACTGTTGCGATGCTAGCCTTTCTATCAACTTTTCAGCATCATCTGGTACCTTGTCTTGAAGTTCACATCACTAGCAGCATCCAAAGCCATCGGTACCTCCAATCAATACCACTGAGAAGATACGATCAACTGCACCTCCGAAAACCCATGATGCGGACAATCTCTCGGTATGCTTTGAATCTTACGAAGCAGCTTTGTAAGATTCAGTTGGTCCTTGTCTAAATGTGGAGAGCTTGATCCTCAGCTCATCATACTTCGCATCATCATAGAAGTAGTTCAAGAATGCCACCTTGATGTCATGCCATGTTGTCGAGATCTGGTTTCAGCTGCCTTAGCCAATGAGAAGCTTCTGAGAGTAAGGGAAAAGCTTGCAGTAGAGGTAGTCCTCAGTGACTCCATTAGCCTTGATGCTTGTGACTATGTCCTCAAAGTGCTCTATGTGGTCTAGAGGCTTCTCATTTGGCAAGTTATGGAATGGCCTTTGTCCAACAAGAGCAAAGTAGGCAGGCTTCAGCTCATAGTCATTCCTTGGGAATGGAGGAGGGACAATTGCGGATCGGTTCTCATAGAACAAGTCTGGTTGTTGAAGTCCGCAAGAGTCTTGACAAGTTCTCCATTGTTGTCCCGTCGCCTCGAACATTCTCCGCATTGGCTCAGGCATTGCATCGATCGACACCAGCATTGCGTCGATCGATGCCTTCCTATTGCGTCGATCGATGCCATCGTTGCGTCGATCGACGCCATGCATTCCCATCGGCCACGACGAGTTCTTCCTGAATGACTCGTCCATCAGCATCAAGTTTTTGGCCCAGTTCGTTGCTCACATTACCCTCTTGATCCTTCAAAACCCCAGCCTCATCAGTCTCAATATGATTATGTTGGCCATCTTCGCTGATTTGGCTGCTTTTGTGTTATCACGCTCTAGTTGTCCTAACTCTTGGTTTGTAAGCTTAATAACCGGACCAGTAGGATTTTTCTGGTGCTAGGCTTAGGGATGTACCTGAAACACACAAGAAAAGGCGTGTGAGTAAAACAGAAGAAAAATTTAGACAAAATCAAAGACTTTAATCTAATGGTGAATCAAAAGAGTCCCGACAACGGCGCCAAAATTTGGTATGCTCAAATTTACCCTAGTATTCTCTCAAATTAAGAGGTCAATTTTAGTACTTAGGATCGAATCCACAGACTCTAGTTCACACAATAGATTTAATAATCTTTTAATTATGCTAAACCAAAAATATTTAAATTAAATTGCAAGATGAAACAGAAATAAAGAGTTGTAAAATTAATATGAATAAACGCTAGGCTAGGGAAATTTTGAGGAAATCATGGAAAATCAAATCAATTAATTAAGTAAACAGTATTCACAATTAAGCATCATTCTTGAACTCTAAATACAATTATAAAATCAATCAGTTCTCACTTTAAATATTATCTAAATTTAAAACCATAAAATCCAAATCTCTAAAATTCTAGGTAATAAATCAGCTTTAAAAACAAGTTTAGATTGTTCACAAAATTATTAAATCTAATCTATTTGCAAGAAATAATTTTGCTCATCAAAAGGTTTTATCAGGAAAATCAATTATATTCTCATATCAATTAATAATCCAAAGATCTAAATCCAGATGACTAATCAAAGATCTAGCATTAATAACAACCTATGGTGAAGAACAAGAAAGATAATGAATTCTAAATTAACAGATCTAACAATCCATGAAATCCCTAATGAGAAACCCTAAACCTAACAAGCAGATCTACTCAGACATAATCAATGAAACACAAAACATCTTCTGAATAAATTGCATTAAGAAAGAGATTAAAGAAGAAATAAAGGAGTTCGAATCTTCTAAGAGTCTTGATTTTTCTCTCCAAAAGCTCTCAAAAATCTCTCACAGGGTTTTGCTCTCAAAGTTAAAGGGAAAAATAAAGTTTAGGTTAAACAATGACCATAAAAATCCTATTTATATTCCTAAACACGTCTAGGGACCAATGATGCAAATATGGAAGACTTTGAGGCATATTTGTAAATCTTCAAAACTTGTGGGAAACTTCCGATTTCGTATTTGGCCTAGCATCGATCGATGCATATACTGTGTTGATCGATGCACTGTCTAAATTTCATCTCCCAACTTCGTATCTCAGCCTCAATGCTTGATTAGGCTCCAAATCTTCATATTTAGCTCCATTATGCTCCCATCCATGTTAAATCCTATAAAGACTCAAAAGACTCTAAAAATACCAAAAGACTCTATAATTAAGACTTATATCATGGCTAAAAACACCTAAAAACCATGATATATCATATATCATTAGTAATAAGATTTTGAAGTGCTATGATTATAGATTAGCATTGTTCCTTAAAATAGGGGTTAGTTTTATATTTGATACTTGTCGTCGAAATTCATCATTTGTCATTGAGAGAACTCATAGTTTTCTTATCACTACAAGAAAACAGCCGCAAACTGACGGCCATATCGTCGGTAACCCGTAGGAACGACCATAACCGACGGAATACAGACAGCATTAGTCCGTCGGTTCTAAAGCGTCGGGAAAATTAAATTTGCCAGAATTCCATTGGAAACCTCCAACAGATTAACAACGGAATATTCTTCCGACGGAATATTATTCTGACGGATTACCAACGACTTTTGTTCCCGACGATAAGGCGACAGATAATAAGCGACGGCCATTGATGACTTCCCGACAGAGAAATTTCCGACGGATTTCCCAACGGCTAAATTTCCAACGGATTCTAAACAACTTTACCTACGGTTTCCCGACAATTAAAACGATCAATTTTTCTGTTTTCCTCCGTTTTTCTCTGTTTTTCTGACGGATGGTTAACGTTTTATTAAAAATATGTTTAAGATATTTTATTTACTTTTAAAATAAATCTAATTAATATATTACTTATTTTTTTTTTGACAATTACTAATTAGGTAATAATATTTAAATTCAAAAATTTAGAAATCCAAAATACAAAATACACAAATCATCCCAAAGAGAAAATGCAAAAAGAAATAGAAAATGAAACTTAAATATTGTGAAAATAAGTCTAAGAACTTGAATTCACGGATAACTTTCATCGCATCTCTGCCATGAACGACGCAAGCTCCTCTCTCTCAGCTTGTTCCTCTCATTCTCGTTTTCCATCATCTTCTCAAGAGCTTCGATACGGTCATCCTTCTCTTGGAGGGCTCGAACAAGTTCAAGATCATGATCATATATTGGTGATGAAAATGATAAACAAGCATGGAGTCTTTTTGCAACTTTTCCTAATCCAAAGATTTGACCCTTGGTTTTTGGAGTTTCCTAAAATTTAGAACAATTAGAACAAAATGTATCAAAAGAATCATAAGCAAAATTTGTTAAGAACAAGCAAAATGTATAAAAAGAATCATAAGCAAAATGTATCAAAAGAATCATAACATCAAGAACAAATTTGTTAATCATGTCGACGGGGATTGGTGTTGGTAAGCCGTTTCCATCGACTGAAGGTTGAGATAAGCTAAACTCCTTCATCCTCTTACGAGAATTGCTAATCACTTCCTTGCTAAGGGGTCTTGAATTTGATTGGTCTTCTTGTTGGTGTGGGTGTCTTCCATCAATTTTAAGTGATTAGGAGCCACACTGATGCAGCATTCTAGAAGCTTCTAGCTCCTTCTTCTTCTCCACGTTTCTTTTTATGTTGGTGTTATTCAATTTCCTTTTGCTATGTTATTTCCTTTTCTTTAAGATTCTCTTTAGGTGTTTAGCATTATTGTATCTAGGGCTAGCACTTTACCTCTCTTCTATTTAAGCATTGAGCTTTATCTTTGTACGGCAGCTTTTGATTTCTAATAATATTGCAGAGAACTCTTCTCTTCAACAAGTTGAACTCTTGCTTTTCTCTTTAGAGAAACCTAGAATTCTAAGCATATAAGTCTTGCTCATCAATCTCATAGATTAGTTGAGATTTCTTGTATTTGTTTCTATACATATAAGTCTTGCTTAACAATCTCTTAGATTAGTTAAGACTTCTTATATCTCTCTTTACATCAGTTGGTATCAGAGACAGAGATCCTAATCATGCCTCCTAAGAAAAGTCTTCAACAACAACATGAAGAGCAACTCGAAGCGATGCGTGATGTGCTGCGTGAGTCAGTGGAAACAGCAGTCCGAACTTTGATTCAAGTTCCGCGACGTCCTCCAAGGTAGCCACGACGTGAAGATTATTCAGAAGAAGAGGATGACGATGACGAAGTCGTTGATAACAACCCGTTTGCAGAGCTTGGTGAACAGCGACAACGTCAAGGTGTTTTGATGGCACCAAGAGGTGATAACAATCGTTGGGAATCAGGTTTTAAAGTTGAACTTCCTGAGTTTTCTGGTAGCTTACAACCAGATGAGCTGTTAGATTGGATCAGTTCAGTGGAAGAAATCTTGTCATTGAGTGCCCGACAGCATGTGTGTGGCGTTAGTTGCAACTCGTTTCAAGGGTCGAGCATCGGCGTGGTGGCAGCAAGTGAAAGAACAGAGAGCTAGAGCAGGCAAAGAGAAAATAGCTACTTGGGAAAAACTGAAACGCCATCTCGCAAAGCATTTCTCCCTTACAACTACTCTCGCGTTATACACTCGCTTCCAGAATTTACGTCAAGGCACAAACTCTGTGGATGAATACGCAGCAGAATTTTTTTCTCTTAGCTCGCAACACACACATGAGAAACAGAGAGGAGCAGGTTGTGTCTCGTTTTATTGGAGGATTAAAATTACAAATTCAGAATTCTCTGCTCCGATTAGATCCCGACGGTGTCGGAAGCTCACCAACGTGCTTTGCTCATTGACGAAATATTTGTGGTTCTACTAACGATTCATCAAGTACAAACGTTCGCGTCGTTGACTCCTCTCAACCATTTAATCCATCTTCGATGCTGGTGGCACTACTCGAATTAACGAAACTGGTGATGTTGGCAGCTCGAGGTTCTCACGAACATCGACCTTGAAGTGCTTTGGGTGTGGAGAACATGGACACCGACAATCAAATTGCCCCAAGTTGAGTCGTCGAGGCTTGTTTGTGGAGGAGGAAGCTGTGTATGATGAGTACGATGATGAGAAAGAACAGCTCGTTGAAGAGCATGTCACCGGTGACACAGGCCAAGCATTGATTTTGCGTCGATCTTGTCTTGCACCTCAGGTCGTAGATGAGTCGTGGTTGCGAACAAATATTTTTCAGAGTTCTTGTACGATTCGTGGTAAAGTTTGTCGTTTCCTCATTGATTCTGGTTGTTGTGCAAACATAATCTCGGAAGAAGCTGTTTCTAAGCTGTCCTTGTTTACTGAGACTCATCCAGCTCCATACAAGCTCATGTGGTTAAACGCAAAGACAGAATTACGAGTTTCAAGACGTTGTCATGTACCATTTACTGTGGGTTCTACTTACAAGGATTTGGTGTGTTGTGACGTGATTCCCATGGATGCTTGTCACTTCTGGGCAGACCTTGGCAATATGATCGGTACAACACATGATGGTTTTCTCAACACATACTCGTTTTCATACGAAAACAAACGCATCACATTAATCCCAACGCGTGAGACGTCCGATCCGATGGTCAAAAACTGATTTGCTTACACCACAATCAACCGGTGGTTCTCCTAAGACGGCTCTTTTTATCTTGTTCCTTCAACATGTTGCAGGCTGGAAAGCATTTGGTACCATACTTGGAGAAAGATTGCACTGAAAATTCGAGGTCGAATTTTTCTTCACCTCGGAGACCCGATGCAGCATTCTAGAAGCTTTAGCTTCTTCTTCTTCTCCACGTTTCTTTTTATGTTGGTGTTATTCAATTTCCTTTTGCTATGTTATTTCCTTTTCTTTAAGATTCTCTTTAGGTGTTTAGCATTATTGTATCTAGGGCTAGCAGCTTTACCCCTCTCTTCTATTTAAGCATTGAGCTTTATCTTTGTACGGCAGCTTTTGATTTCTAATAATATTGCAGAGAACTCTTCTTTCAACAAGTCTTTGAACTCTTGCTTTTCTCTTTAGAGAAACCTAGAATTCTAAGCATATAAGTCTTGATCTCAATAGATTAGTTGAGATTTCTTGTATTTGTTTCTATACATATCTTGCTTAACAATCTCTTAGATTAGTTAAGACTTCTTATTCTCTCTTTACATCACACACCATCTCTTTTAGTCTTTTAAAACAAATTTTAGTTTTAATCGTCACTGAAGTTAAGTTTTGAACAAAACTACAAAATGTTGAAAACTTACAAGTTGTTTTCCAAGGGTATAGAAGCTTGTTGACCCGGCGTTGTGTGTTGCTCACCCTTTGCCACCTCTATTGCTATTCCGGTTCTTAGATTTCTGGGTAGAAGTTTCCTTTGTCTAGGGTTGCGCCCAATACTCTTTCAACCCTTCGAACAACTTTTCGTTTATTCCCTTTGGAGTTTCTCCTTTCTTCCACTTTTTCTTCCACTCATATAACGTGTTGGAATATTGAGTCGCTGTCTCTTTGTCAAACTCTCGACGGACTCTAGATGTCATCTGTGGCTCAGGTTAAAATCTTGCTACAAGATTAAAATGTATGATTAGTCTAATTGGTACAACTTTAATACTACATGATCATCTCTGTATGTATACAAATTAAACTTGCCTTTAAAGAAATCAAGGTTGAGATAATGTAGTATTACTGCAAACTGTTTAAATCAAAGGTCACTGTCATCATTTGTCATTGACGAGCATGTTTCATAAGGTTCTTTGAGGAGTCTATACATCATCCGGTTTACAGATTTGCTAATGACGTTTCCAGATGCCTCAAACCTACAAAAGTTTGATCTAAAATAAAATAAAAAATAAGAAAGCATAAGATGGTAAAAAGTTTTAGATTTACCATGTAGAATCTCCGATATAGCTGAGATGGAGTTTTGGGATAAGTTCTCGTCCCGGTTGAGAAACGAAATCCTCAATGGTTATTAAGATAGGAGGTGAGGCAGCTGTAGGCGATCCGGAGACGTGTGTGAAGGGGTTTGAGTCTCAGCCCTAGAACCACCGGATGCTTCTCGGTTTGGGTGGAGCGGTTTCTTCCAGAATGATATGCTTCGTAGTCCTTGTGAAAAAAATATATATTAAGTTATACCAAAATACAAAAACTCAATAAAACATCAACTGAATGCCCATATAAATCGTAACAATTAGATCTATACCCAATTCTTAAAAATTGAAAAAGCAAAATCATAGTATCACAGATTACAACCCAAAGAACACCTAATCTAACATAATTGAACCCACAATCTTTACTTTTAGAATCAGCCACCGATACTGAAACCAAATTGCAAATCCCAAAGATAACATATTTGAGAGAAAAGGCTAAAAATCTTACATAGTTGAGTGGTTGTGGTTGATATGAGGAACAAAATCTTTGATTTAGAAGAGAAAAATAGGGAGAAACAGGAAAAAGAAGAAGTGAATCAGTGAGAAAGAAGAAGTTGACTAGGATGAGAAGAGAAGAGGAAACGTTTTTGTGGTGAAGGTGAAAAGTTTTTGTTGTCATTAACCGAAATTTATTAAATCCTTCCCGCAATATCCAAAAAAATTGGGGATAATATTTCCTGGGGTAAATTTTGCGTTTATCCAACGGAATCCTGACAGAAACTTTTTAATTTTTCATTATCACTGATAGTTTCCCGACGGATCTATGAAAAAGTTCAAAAATATCATATATAAGGTGAAAAAATTATCTTTCCTACTCAATTAAAATTACAATAAGTATACTACATAGCTTGCAAATCTGTTTTATTAAAAAAAACTATAAAAAAAAAAGAATTTAAAATTTTAGTCATTCACAACATTCAAACTCTTAATAACATTCTAAGTGTATATAGAAACACTTATGATGAAATCATGTTAAATTTTGAAAATTTAATCTTATAGTAGTATAATAGACCAAAACTGGTTGTAAGTGTTTTAAGACTTAAAAAATAGTGTTTGTGAATGTGTTAAGTTATAAAGTTTCATATTTCAATACCCTATAAATCCATTAAGATGTCGGTAATCTGTTGAAATGTTCCCGATGGCTTTCCAATGGAGTCTAAAACACATGTTAAATGCAGTAAAATTCATAAATCCGAAAACTCATAAGGTTCGGGAATCGAAAGTTTCCGACAGATTATCAGCGAATTTTATGGTTTTAATCTTTTTTATAATTTATTTTTTATTATTGTCAACGGAAGACCGATGGTTCACCAACAATTTTCAAAATACTTTAATAACGGTAACATATGACCGACGGAATAACGACGGAGTTCCGACGAAACTTTTTAAGACGTTGTCTGTTAGGATTCTGTTGGGATATGGTCCAGAATTCCCAACGGATTAAATTTTGTTGGTAATGTCCGACAGATTACCAAAAAATTATGATGGTTTAAATCTCGTCGTATATCAGTCAAAAATAGCCGATGGGATTTAGTCCGTCGGAAATTCTATCGAATAACGCCTTGTTTTCTTGTAGTGTATGGTTTTGAAAATATAATGGTTGGAAGGAAAGCAACCAGCTAAGGAACAATACTATATTCTAACGCAGATATATGTACAAACATACAGGTATATATCGTGTGAAGCTATATAAGTTTTTGACATTGATTGAATTAATAAATTGAATATTAATTTATGTTTAAGGAACATATATCCTCACGCAGCCTTGTACAGGTATATTATATATAATTAATATGAGCACATGGTGCCGTAAAATTCAAATTAAGTGTACGTATAATTGTTTAATTATGAACAATTTTCAATTTTTGATCAGATGTAGTAGCTAGTATTTTAAATTAGAAAATTAACAAGACAGCGGGGTGTGGAACATGCATAGAGGATCAAATTCAATGCAAAATATACGTAAACGATATTACTTGAATGTCCATGCAAGTCCCATGCACTCAAGCCCTTCTATATAAACCCCTCCGAGTTCATCGTTTAATCATCATCAAAATAACCCTAATCAAGCCCATATCAACACACACACATATATAGCTCAACCATGGCTGTTCCAAAGCTCACTACTCTTTTGCCATTCTTGTCGTTCTATTTGTCGTTTCCAGTAGCCAAAAAGTCTGCCATCCAGAATGCAAGGCCAAAGAACCCTTCAACTGTGACAATACTCTTGCATTCAACCGAACTGGCTTTGCCAAAAATTTCACTTTTGGTGCAGCTACTTCTGCATATCAGGTATATTTTGTTTTTAGGGGTTCGAGTAACTCGAGTTTTGGCTATAGCATTTTCCGTATACCTTTTTTTTTTCTAACACAATATCCAACATTTTTAATTTGACGCTCAACTAGATTGAAGGTGCTGCACATAGAGCACTTAATGGATGGGACTATTACACTCATAGATATCCAGGTGATCATTTGTTAACATGAGCACCTAATTGAATTATGAGAAAAGGTAGAAATAATGTAAATAGATATTTGTGCTCATATTTAATTTTGGTTTGTAATTATATACAGAAAAAGTTCCAGATCGCAGTTCAGGAGATCTTGCTTGTGATTCATATGATCTTTATAAGGTGAGAGTCTATATTAATGACTTATATGTTTCAATATTATAATTTCATTTTAGTTTTACAACTTTCAAAATACTATTGAACAGGATGATGTGAAACTGCTGAAAAGAATGAATGCTCAAGCATACCGACTCTCAATAGCATGGTCAAGGGTCTTACCAAGTAAATATAGACAGACACACATCAATCTTTTTCATGCATGTTTTCATCCAATTATTTAAATGATAATAAAATCATATAAATTCGATGACTGAGCTTTGTGATTATACAAATCTTAGAGGGAAGACTTACTGGGGGAGTCGACGAGAATGGGATCACATACTACAACAATCTCATCAACGAGTTGAAAGCAAATGGTAAATTCGAAATTCAAGTACTTAGCTTAATCATGCAAAATTTTAGTCATTTCAATATATATGTGGTCATGTAATAAACATAAATTTTACTTACTTGAATACAGGCATCGAACCATATGTGACTATATTTCATTGGGATGTTCCCCAGACTTTAGAAGACGAATACGGCGGCTTCTTAAGCCCACGTATAGTGTAAGTGCATTATCGGCAGGGTTTTTAAATTCTAAATATCTATGCTTTTCTTTGGTTTAGCGTTATGTAACATCGCTATCACACATCTCTACTATGTACATAACATAAAAATAGGGAGGATTACACAAACTACGCTGAGCTTCTATTCCAAAGATTCGGAGACAGAGTCAAATTCTGGATCACTTTAAATCAGCCTTTCTCTCTTGCAACCAAAGGTTACGGCGATGGGTCGTATCCACCAGGACGGTGCACTAACTGTGAATTTGGAGGAGATTCTGGAACTGAACCTTATACAGTTGCACATAACCAACTTCTAGCTCATGCGAAAACTGTATCTTTATACCGGAAAAGATATCAGGCACATACACTGCCAATCTCTCATATATAATATATCTAGATGTCGTTTTTTCTTTTATATTAACTCTAAAAAATATGTATGCAGAAATTTCAAGGTGGTAAGATAGGAACAACCTTGATCGGGAGGTGGTTCGCCCCACTAAACGAAACCAGCAATCTCGACAAGGCTGCTGCAAAACGAGCATTCGATTTTTTTGTTGGATGGTATATATATTTTTGGTCGACTAAATGATTCTTAAAACGCACACTTGCACGTATATAGAAAATTTTAGTTATATATATCTTTTTTTTTTATAAGTATCAGATATGATATTTTCGTATTAAATATAAATTCACATATATGAATTCATTTTGTTGGTGTGGAGAATATCCAAAGATAATGAGAGAGATGGTAGGAGATAGAATGCCAGAATTCACACCTGAGGAATCAGCTTTGGTTAAAGGATCACTTGATTTTCTAGGTTTGAACTATTACGTTACGCAATATGCAACCGACGCACCTCCTCCGACAGAACCTAGCGCCATAACCGATCCACGAGTTACTCTTGGATGTATGTAAAAACTAATTTTCTCGTATTTTTACATATATATAATTCGATTATTTAAACTCATTATTCCTATATAATTGGTTTCAGTTTATCGCAATGGAGTTCCTATCGGTGTTGTGGCAAGTATCTGACTTTAAATTTGTAAAATCATTTTCATATTCCAAAGATTTCAACATTGAAATGACTCTTTCGTTTACAGGCTCCTAGTTTCGTCTACTATCCTCCAGGATTCCGTCAGATTCTAAACTACATCAAAGACAACTACAAAAATCCACTCACCTACATCACCGAAAATGGTAATTATATATCATTTTATGTTGACCAATATGAAATGTCTACATATGTGTTTCTTATAAATCTTATGCAAAAAATATCAGGAGTTGCTGATCTTGATCTTGGAAACGTAACGCTTGCAACTGCTCTTGCCGATAATGGACGAATTCAAAACCATTGCAGCCATCTTTCTTGTCTCAAATGCGCCATCGAGTGAGTTATAATTCATCTCTAATATGATACTTTTCAGAGTATTATATATGTTAATCTTTTAAATATATATTATAGGGATGGATGCAATGTAGCAGGATATTTTGCTTGGTCATTGATGGATAACTACGAATTCGGAAATGGTTACACTCTCCGTTTTGGTATGAATTGGGTCAACTTCACTAATCCTACTGATCGCAAAGAAAACTTCTGGCAAATGGTTCTCTAGGTTCATCGCAAAACCCCATGTCCCCACCAAACCTGGAATGTAATAATAAAAATTGTACTCTATGAACTATTGCTTTTAAAATCTTTACCTAAAACCTTACTATATTGTAATAATTGTAATAATCCGGCCTTGTTCCAGTTCATATAATAAATAAAAAATGTTATATTAATGAAGTTTGTATTCTATACTCTTTCTATATGTATAACATAACAGCTATTAGATTGTGGTCTCCAACTTAAAACCAATTAATAATGTGTACTCATATCTTATATATACTACAATCCTACTCAATTTCTAATGTAGGATATTTTATCTCTAATACGTCCTTTCGAGATGATAATTCTTTTAGACATCAATCTTTGTATGTTTGGACATAAATCAACAGACCAATTATTGGGTCAACCCGTTTATGGACAGAATTGAATAAGTGCATACCGGATTCTGATATTATATTAAATTGTGGGTATCTAACTTAAAATCAATGACAATTGAAGAGGTTTATATCTTATATATATCAACTTAAGATCCTACTCAACTTCAATATAAAATATTGTATAATTAAAGTGTTATAGTTGGACAACATTGACGTGTTAAGTTAG